>WNHD01000066.1:0-57140 GCA_011057455.1 Ganaspis sp. Gsp50
GTCCCCTTAGCTCAAAGCCTTCCGCTTTGTAAATAAAACAGGCAATTAAATAAAATAAATATATAGAATTGAGTCTTAAGTTCCCTCAGGACATAACAGTAAAATTATTAAACATAAAAAATAGTCTCAGTAGATAAAGAAATGAAACATTAAAAATAGTTTCCATAGATAAAAAAATGAATATTGTAGATAAAAAATTGAAACATAAAAAATCCTGAGTCTAAAAAATATAGTGTAAATAAATATAATGTAAAAATATCATGTAGAGAGAGTTTCCCTTAACTCTGGTTAGAAAGGGCCAGGTGAATACGATTAATTCTAATTAAAGCCGGCTACGGACGCAAGTTAAGGGATGGGAACTTATAGAAAAGAACTCTGGGGTCTATATGTTAAAAAACCCGAAAGGGTATACATATAGAGGGATAATAAAAATAAAATATTATGTAGAGAAATGAAATGTAAAAAATGTAATGTAAAAAAAGGAATGTAAAAAAAAGAAATGTAAAAAAAGAAATGTAAAAAAATGTAAAAAAGTGTTATGTAAAAAAATGAAATATAAGTAGTTTCTATTAAAAAAAACACAGAAAAGAGACCCTGATTTTTTTTGTAGGGTTATATAAATAACTAAATTATCGGAAAAATAGTGGTTCATTTCCTCTTTCAACAAGGGTTATCTTACAATCTTTGTATAATGTAAGACCCACCCTTCTGCAGTAGCTTTTGCAAGGGAATAGATTAAAGATAATCCAGACGTTGAATTATTTTATGACAACTTTGCTTGGTACTCATCTACTGCGATTATTGTGATCGATAATAAGTTTTCGCCTGATTTACAGGGTTCATGCCCTTCTTATCAGAAGGGATGATTAATCAAAAGCCAATGTCTTTAGGGGCAATGGCCTCTGCAAAGTTGAAGGACGTCCACAAGTTGTAATAAGTTAGAACCATCTCCTAAATTACGTCACTGGAAAAACCCCAATGAATAGTCTTTTTCCCTCGCTCTCATTCTTGAATATAAATTAAAGTCACTGATAAGTTTATATATGAATTTTAAACACGGACTGGACATCAATTTTAATAAGTTGAATTAAAATAATGATGAAACAGTGAGGAAAAAAGTAATTATAATTATAATAATTAATAATGTAACCCACGTGTTGATTATTTTTACAATTCAATTAACATAAAAATCGTGTTGATTATTTTTTCAATTTATTAAATATAAAACTCGTGTTGATTATTTTTTCAACGTATTAAACATAACGTTCGTGTTATTTTTTCAATTTATTAAACATAAAGCACGCTTTGATTATTTTTGCAATTTTTAATGTAATAAGCTTAACGATCATTAAATAATAATAAGAAAGACATCAAAAAGTTCTTTTTCGTAAAAATACAATTTTATTTTGACCAATTAAGCCATTTTTTGATGCTTATTTGGTTCAAAAGCAAGAATTTTATGAAAATATATTTAAGTGTATTCATGTATTTGCGCGCGAGAAAGAAAGATTCTGATAGGCGGAATTAATTAGTGCATTTGAATGGTTCAAGCATGCGCAAACGTTGGCCAATAGGCTTCCAAGTTGAAATGAAGCTCACCTAACCTTGAAATTACTATTCTTCGTTGCATAAGACACTGATCGTGGCAAAGTAATGAAAGTAATGAAAAGCAAAGTAATGAAAAGTAAAATGAAAAGTAAATCGTGAGAAAATAAAAAAAACATTAGTAGTACAGTAATTATTCAGTGCAGATTTATAAGTGTCAAGTGAACTTGACTTTTTTGAAGACAAATCGTAATTTTCCAACATTTTAATCTTTATTTTTTAATCATTAACCTACATTTCTTTCTAGTTTTTTAACTCATCGACAAAAATTGTTATATTAAATAAACAATTCAGTATTTTTTCTGGAAATATTCTTTCAATAGTATTTTTTATATTCTTCTTTAGTATTTGTTTCATTATTGGTTATAATTTGCATTATTTCATCTAAAATAAATTATTTACAAAGTGAATTTTGTACAAAGAAATTTATATTCTTTATTTCAAATTGTTTATACTCTTTATTTTATATTCATTATATTCTTTATTTAAGATATTAAAAAATAACTTTTCTACAAGAAATATATATTTATCCTAAAATTAATTATTGAAAAGTAACTTTTGTACAAGAAAAAAATGAAATGTTAGAAATTAAAAAAGTAATGCTGATTATATAACCTAAAATTAATTTAGTAAAGATTAATAGCCTAAATTAATTTATTTATTTAGACTAAAAAGTAAATACAAGAAAGTAAATGTAAGTTATTTATCATTAATATTTACTCAAAAATTGATGATAAAATGATAAAATCAGCATGAAAGATAAAATTTTAATATAATAAAATTAAGCGATGGAGTATTTTGACCCCCAGTGTTGTAAAGAAACTTGAACTAAAAAAAAGATTGGACAATTCATGAAACACGCAGGTATTGAAGCAAACAAAATACTTTATTGTTAGATATTATAGTACAGTACGTGTAGCCCGTGACACATTAAAACAGACCATTTAGTATATATCCTAAATAAATAGCCCTCTTATTCCATATAACCAACCTTGATATGACAATCTCACAAAATCATTTTCCTCTCATAAACATTTTGTCACTTCGTTCATCTCTCTCGCTCTTTCTCTCAACATTTTCTCGCGCGAGCCAAAAGTTAACATCTTTGATTTCGCACGTATAACAGGGGGGAAAAAATGCTCCAATTAACCGCAGTACATTTTTTCTTTTCTTACATCCTTCACGATAATAGGACCGTCATTGTAAAATTCCCAATCTTTCCATTGTCGCTTTACTGCACCCGTTTCCTATCACACAAGTTGCAAATTTGCCACAATTTTGAAAAATGGGGAATTTCTCAACACCACAACATACACTACAGAATGCGCTGTTTTACATAGAAAAAATATTCGCTTGGTTTTTTTTGCAGAACCATTTATCTTCGTTTTTCTTTACTAATTCTCTTTTTTTCTTTCGACATATTTTTGGTTTTTTTCTCTCGCGCAGGGAAACAGGTGCAACAGGGACTGAGGGAAAAAGGAAGAGGTGCTGGCAAAGAGGCAGCCCCGAGGTAATCAAGCCCCTTGAGAAGTAGAATCTCAGAAAAACGTTTGATTGTTACTCCCCGACTGCAAGTCGTTTAAAAGGGTGTGAGAAAAAAAATGAAGGAAATTTTTTTTCCTGAGATACCCGCTAGTGGCTTTTCTTTATTATCAGCTTCAAACAATTACTCTACACTGAGATTTTATTTTCCCTTTTTTCATTTCCTGTAGGCAGGTCATTTTTTTTATTCTTAAAAATGTCATTTTGATATCTGCAAAATAAATTCAGGTATTTTGATTTTGTTTATTTTGACATATGCATAAATGTTATCGTTATATTTGAATATATGTATATTGTATATAATATATTCATATGTATATATAATATATTTATATACATAATATATTTATATATAATATATTTATATATATAATATATTTATATACAGGGTTTCCTGCCTTAAGGCGAACGTTTTAAAATCTTAAACTGAATGAAAAAGTCCTTTGCCACTTTTCAAAATTTTTAGCCGTTCTGGAGTTAGAGCGGTTCGAAGTTAACCAATCAGGTGCCAGCTACGGTACCGGTATCGCAGTTGTGCGGACGTCACGAAGGAGGGGATGGGTGAGCTCACTCACCATTGGCCAACTTTGAATCGTCATAACTTCTAAATGGCTGAAAATTTCGAAAAGTGGTAAAGGACTTTTTGAATCAGTTTTTTCTATTCTATCTGTGGCTTTAATCTGTTCGACTTAAGACAGGACATCTTGTATATATAATATACGTAAATATATATTATAAATATACTGATAACAATTAAGGGAGTGCAATAACTGTCTCTAAATACACACGCACTTTCTTGTGCAACCAGAATCTGGTTCAAGGAAGGGATAAGGGTTGATGCGTTGAGGCAGTTATTGCATGCGGCCCTTCAATCATCAACTTGAATATATCGATATATTTTTCGAAATTACATCACTAGTAAAACACTACAGATGGTTATCGAAAATAAGCTTCTAAAAGCACATTTAAATGTCGAAATTCGCAAGCAAATCGTACGCAAAAGAAAATCGTGCAGCGAAATGTTTCTCTAGAATAGCTATATTAAGAAAATTTAGCTAGTTTAGTTAAAACATTTCGCTGTTGTAGATAAAATTTTTCTTTCGGTTGAAATAAAAACGGGCTTTTTGGGATATACCTCGGCCAGTGTTCGAAAAATGGAATTTCTGCGCTGACGTTAAAAAATAGGGTATTTTTTTTAAATTTTGTAGTCGCAGTTTGAAAGCGGAAGTCGTCGCGGAAATCCAGGAACACACTCGATGTCGTTGAGACTCTCTTTTATTATGATTCTCTCTTTCACTCAATTTTTCTCTCTCGCTCTCATTCTCTCGCATGAGATATCCATTATCCTGATTGATAACTCCTCGACGGTTTAAAAATGGCACAACCTACATATATATTATATGTATATATATGTACGTAAGTAATGTATATAGCTACAAATATAGTCACAGGCCAACATTTCGTAGTACAACACAGCACAATCATTGTCGTATCATTATTATTATTATTCTTTTATGTCCGATAGGTTTCACATTATATTACGGTATCAAGTTAAATAATATAATCGTAATAATATATAATATATGTATATATATATATAATATATTAAAATTGACCAGATATATTCTATTGACTAGGCACACTTAGTTCATAACAAGAAAAAAATTGTCTCTCTCTCTCTCTTTCTACTTGATCGTACCACCCCTTATGCTTATATGCGATTCAATTCAATGTTTTACAATTATTCAAGTATTATCGTAAAGGTAATAAATATTGGTATTGTTAATATTTAGCATGTAGTTACGTCGCATTAAACGATCCATTTTCCTTTATCGCTCATGATAACCATAATAATTATATAATGATTACCCTTAGATTAAAAGTTACCACCTCCCAAATTCTCTCTCGTCTACTCCTCTCATTTCGCAAAAATTTATTATTCAATAGTAAATATTCGACCCTTATCGTATTATGGAAAAATAGAAACTTCTGACAATAAAAAACCAAACAAACGTGAATCGACGATTGGAAGTCGAGGAAACATATTTCCCACATTGGAGCAACTCTTTCAAAACTTTCTCCCTTTTTTTCTTTTTCTCTCCTTTTTTCTCCTTCTTTCCCTTTTTCTCTTTCCTTTTTTCTCTTTCCTTTTTTCTCTTTCTTTTTTCTTTCTCTTTTTTTTCTTTCTCCTTTTTTTCTCTTTCTTTCTTTTCATCCTTTTCATCCTTTTCTATCTTTCCCCCTTTTGAACTTTCACCCTTTTTTGTTTTTATCACTTTTTCTCTTTTTTATTTTCTTTTTTACGTCTTTTAATTTTTTCTCCCTTTTCTTTGTATCTCGATATGAAAAAAATGGCTTTGAAAAATTCATGGCAAAATACGTTTCCAGTACCTCCAACGTCTGTTTAACCGTTTACAGTATCATTAGTATTATTTTTAACTTTTTTTTTGTTTTTTTTTGCTTTCATTTTCATTTTTATCATACGTCATTTTAGACCGCAACGCGAAAATTTGATTTCTCAAGGTATAGTCATGATCATCGTAACTTACACCCTACTTCCATTTTGATGATAATAAGTATGAATTGTATTCGTATATTGTAATCTAAACTCTTAACGGGTAATAAGAAAACCCGAGTCAAAATTTAAAAACTTCAAAAAATTGTTTAAAATCTCTTTTGATTTTTTCTCGTTCTTCCAAAATGAAACAAATTCCAAAACGATATTTTTCTACTTTTGTCTACTTTTGAAGTCTACTACTTACGTAGATTTAATTCTTTCTTTCTTAAACAAATGTTTTAAATACACACGGACCAAAAAAGAACAAAAATTCGGCTGAAACATAAACAATTTTTTGAAAATATTCGAAGTACTCTTTTTTTACTATTTTTATTACTCTAAAGGGTTTTATTGCTTTTGTAACACTTTTGTAACACTTTTTGAATTTAATAACATTTTTTGGCTTTAGTAACATTTTTTGGCTTATGTAACATTTGTGTAACATTTTTGGTTTATGTAACATTTTTGGCTTCTGTAAATTTTTTTGACTTTCATAACACATTTCAACAGCTGTTGTGAAAAAATTAAAATTTTGACTCGGGAATTGTCTTGTGTATGTGTGTGCGTGTACGCGTGTATAGTTTCACAGTTTCGCTCATTTATTAGTCACAACACTGACGTGGAATGTCTATAGAGACGCGATTTCTGCACTCGGATGGGGATCTAATCGATCTGACAAACGATAAAATCTACAGGGTGATTTTATTCCAATTTATTAATTTTCTCGAGTTCAGTTATTTATTCGAATACTTGCAATTATTCAGACAATTGGAAAATTTCGGATTCCAGTCGATAAGTAGTGCAGAAAGTAATACATTTTCAGTAATAAATAAATTAGTCAATTAATAGTATATTAATGAATTAAAAATACTGCAGAAGAATTTACTTTTACTCAGAAAAAAGAGTTTTTTGGTAACATTTTTGATGACTTTTTTGAGCACTTTTTAAGGATTTTTTGAGATTTTTTAAAATTTCTTTTTAGGTATGTAAAAAGTGACATACAGTTGAGTAAACTTTACGTCATTTTTTGCAAAATTCACGTATCGTGAATTTGACAATATTTTTCAATTTACAATACGGTTTGGTAAAAATCACAGCGTTTGCCTGTAGTTCAATAAATTCCACCGCACTTTTCTGTAAAATTTACATTCAGTGCGGTAAATTCAAAATCATTTTGCTGTAAAAATTACATGGAGTAAATTCTACAGAATTTCTTTGTAAAATTGACAAACAGTGTAGTAAATTTCACACAATTTTTCTGCAAAATTTACAGTTAATTTTAGCAAAATCTACACAAGAGTTTACAAATCTAAAAATTTTGAATGTACTTTATACATTATACTACATACTTTATAAAGTATGAAAATCAAATTAACTTTTCAATTGGTTACTGTTTGTTATAATAATTATCATTGTATGGTTTCTGATTTATAATTTGTTATAGAAACGAACAAATCCCTTTTTTCTGAGTGAAAGTGATCTCATGAAAGATATTCTTACTAAATTTGTCGTTTGCTAAATATAATTATCCACTAAACTCTTTTCACTAAATTCTTTTGACTAAATACAAGATTGTTTATTAAATTCGATTCAGTAAATTTGTGCATTAGATTAAGTCAATCGCCCAACGTGATTCGAGATTCCGTCGATGGTGAAGGACAAATGATTTTTCAAAAATTCAAGACAATTTTTTGTTCATTTGTCTCTCTCAATTTCCAACTGTCCATCATCATTGACAGTAGATGTCAAAGTACAGATTGTTTTGTTTCTTTTTTTCTTTAGTGAAAAACTAGCAACGTAACGTAAATCTCGAAACGTAACGCAAGCCAAAACACATGTCCATCATTTTTTTTTATATTTCATTCCCGCAAGCACGAGCGCTTGGTCAATTAGAGTTTATAATTCAACGTACAAATATAATAGAAAAATATAATCGGTAGAAGAATATAGAGATAGAATAGAGTTAGAATTAATGTTTTATATTATTATTATTTTTTTTTGGTTTATCAATTATCAATATAATATTACTGGAATGCCTAAGTCTCATCTCGATAAATTTATAGCTAGGGTAATATACGTTATATACATAGACCTATCAAAGCAATAACCCTCGTTCTTTCGCCCTGTGCCTTTAAGTTTGGACCAATTATTAATGTTCTCTTTCTTAATCGATCGCTGAGCGAATAAAACGATCTTAGGGCGATATAATGTTCCCTTGTTCCTTGCTGTTTGCTCGAAATCTCTTCTCGCATTTAGTGTCGCCCAGGGGCATCGAATTGCAATAAAAGAAACGAAATTCTACTGATTTGTCAATGTTTGGCTCAATTTCGATTCGATTTCCCCCTGGTTTCGACTGTTTTTTTTAACTCGTAACGCGTAAACAATAAATTTGACATGCAATTAATTCGGTCAAACTCTCGGGATTTTCTCATTTACAATTTTTCAAATCCATTTCGTATTTTCTGTATTTAGATCAAGTTTCACTTTATTTTTGCGAAATTTTTACCATTTATTTGTATTTTGCTGGATCTATTTCATATTTCCGGCTTTTTAGAGTTTTTCAGACGTTTGGCATTGTTTTAATTTATCGGATTTTTTTATTATTGCATTTTTCGGGTATTGTGTTTTTTTCACACAATAGATGAAAGTAATGCTTGTGTAGTTTTTACATTATTGGGCATTGAAAAAAATGTCTGGGTAAAATAACTACGCGCAGAGAAATTTTTTATTTGAATTAAATATTTATTTGAATCAAATAATGATATATTTGCCTCGGAGCCTAATAACTTATTTATTTCCTGCAAATAAATAATTTGACACAAATATTTTATTTGGGGTACATGAAATTTTTATTTAAACCAAATACAATTTTTATTTAAACCAAATAAAATTTTTATTTAAACCAAATAAAATTTTTATTTAAACCAAATAAAATTTATTTAAAACAAATAAAAAGTTATTAGGCTCTGAGACAAACACATTTTTTCTCTGGATGTAGAATTATGATTAAATTCGCCCTTGCTACTTTTTTTGGGTAAATTAACTAGAGTTTTTGTTAAGTTCACAAGATTCTTTTGGTTAGATTTACCAACATTCTAGCTCTTAGGAAAAAATGTGGTTAGATTTACTAAAATTCTAGTTAATTTAACCAGAGAAAGTATTATTTCTTTTGCATTATTTTTTTCGCATTGTTTTCTTCGCATTATTTTTTTCGCGTTATTTTTTTCGTATTATTTTTTTCGCATTATTTTTTCGCATTATTGTTTTTCGATTATTATTCACCGAATTTTTATGACCGCATTTTCATTTTGGGAATCGGATTCAAAAACTGCGAGTGATTTCTTACGATCTAAGCAACACGATTATTACATACTTTTTATTTTTAAATGTACGATAAAAACTACGCGATACCACTCAGAATTCATTCAATCATGGTCGCAATACAAAAATCAACTCTGTCTGTCAAGTTTTATTTTCAAAGAATTAATTTTTTCAACACTTGATCGATTTTCAACTTCATAAAAAACGTATAACAGATTACTTTCACTCGTACAATCACACTTGTTTTATCAATTTGGTGCATGTATGAGTATTTTTTTTTTGTTAATTATTATTATTATTATATAATAATGTGTCAAGGGGAATTTTGCGCTGCGAGCTTTAATAGTTATTTAATAATAATCATTTTGCAGATAGTATACAGCTAAATTGGCTTCAACAACGGGAATCAATCAACTTTCCTCGTTTTTTTTTCTATATGCTTTGAAAATATGTGTGTTTTTCTGTTTGGGTGTCTTTATTAGAGATTTATGCAAATATTTTCTTTATTCTTTTTTTTGTTTGTTTCTTTGTTTGAAAATGTACAAAAAGTTTAGAAGTCTTTGTTCAATTCTGATTCTACAAGAGTAAGAAAAGCAGTCAGTCTTAGAGGATGAGAGGAAGGACAAAGTTAGCAGAGAACTTTACAGGAGGGGATTCTGTTATTTTAATTTCGCTATTTCTATTTTAATTCCACTATTTCTAGTTTAATTCAACTTTATTCCCATTTCAAAATTAATTATTTCATTGCTCATTGTTTCAGGTTGACATTTTCCTCGAAATGTTCATTCATTGAAAAGCTCCGAATTTATTCATTTTATCTGTTGCATTCACTTGATTTTTCATGAATCTAGTCTGATTTTTTTCTAAAATTAAAATCGTTTCTTTTTGAATCAAAACCGATTCTTTATAAACCAAAACCGATTCTTTATAAACCAAAACCGATATTTAATGAACCGAATATGATGTTTCAGAAATCGAAGGTAAGTTTTAGGAATCATTTTTCAGAAACCGGACTCATTTTTTGAGAATCGAAGCTATTGTTTTTGTTAAAGAACTGATTCTAAATTTTCATAAACTAGATCTAGTTTTTCATGAACCGAACCTTATTTTTTCTGAGACGTTCCTACTTCCCTTCGAACCGAATCTAATTTTCTTGAAAATCGAACCTTTTTTTTTATTAAAAAGAAGGTTCTAAATTTTCACGAATCGATTTTCATGAACCGGGGGAATTTTTTTTCCTTGGCCGGAATTTTTCATGAACTTGTATTTTTTCCATGCACTTGATTCTTCTGAACCGGAACTAATTTTTTGTGAACTGTTCTTAATTTTTCATTAACCGTTCCTTACTTTTCATAAACAAGATCCAATTTTTACTGAACCGTTTTTAAATTTTCATGAACCGTTCCCAACTTTTAATGGAGATTTTTTTAAAATTTCTAAATCGACTATTGAATAATTGAAAAACGTGTTCTCAATTTTTAATGAACATTTTTTTGAATTTTTAAATCGACTAATGAAAAATTGAAAAAAGTGTTAGCTTTCCAACGAAGGGACATTTTTGTGAATTCTTTCAATATTAGACGCACCCTCGACGATGGCATGGTTTTCATTGAAATAGCGTTAAAGAACTGGAAACCTCTCTTTTTTATTGAAAAAGAAAAAAAAGATGAAATTTCAACAACGGCGGTCCTAGTGAAAATGGCGCACATCGAAATTCGTCATCGAAGACAACATCCCTAATTGATTAATAATTAATAATTGATTAATTATTCATGACAACGCGATTAAACTTGTACACAGTTTTTTTAATTAGTGCGATTACATTATTAATAAGAAGGAATGTGCGATTTCTCAAATCTGTCTTTTTCTCTCTTTTTTTTCGTGCGTGCATATATGAATGTGCGCAAGTACGTGTGCTTTCACAATGAACAACTACCAATTTAGACCTTTCTTTATTTTCTTTATTTTCTTTCTTTCATTCTTTTTACGTTCTTTTTCTTTCTTTCTTTATTCGTTCTGCTTTCTTTCTTTCATCGTTCATTTCTTTCTTTCATTGTTCATTTCTTTCTTTTTTCTCTCCTTTATCTTTCTTTTCTTTCTTTTCTTTCTTTCTCTTTCTTCCCTTGTACTTTCTTCCCCTTTTCTCTTCCTTTCTCTTTTCTTTCGTTTTTCTTTCTTTCATTTTTCATTCTTTCTTTTTTTCATCGTTCTTTTTTCCATCTTTCTTTTTTCTTTCCTCCTTTATTACTCTTTTCCTTCTTTTTACCAATTTTTATCTTCCTTACACCGTAACTGGTTATATCACGTCTTTTCCGAAAATAAGAAAAGTAAATTATCTTCTCTTCAGCTTTTTCTGGAGTTAATGTTGAGGGGAAAAGTTTGAAAGAATTTCACCAAGAGAAAGTGTGTACCTCAAGGGCAGCAGTTGGTAAGCTACACACGTCTTTACGACACGTCTAAAACGAGCGTTTAATCTACCAACGAGAAACGTAAAAAGAACCGATCGTCTTACATGACTATATTTCTTAAAAATCGCTAAAATTCTTATCAGCAAAGAGGACTACTGCTCAAGTTTTGTTTAATGTATATAACACACCTAATGCTCGGATCATCACGAGATTATATGTATAATAATAATTACGATGATTATTATTATTATCACGAGAAATTCCCGGTACGATTGCTCGCGATACCATTGGGAACTTGCGATAGAAAAAATAAAATTATTATACCAAGGGTCCAATCAGGGCGACCCCATCGATAACAAATTAGCCAAAAAATTTTATTTCGATGACACACCTTTTTTGCTCTCTCTCTCTTTCTTTCTTTCTTTCTTTCTTTCTCTCTTTTTTCTTTCTTTCGTACATTCGCATTTTCTCGTTTGTCCTCACACGACCTCGACTCAGAACCTTCGCTCAAACTTCGAGGTCGAAAAAGAACTATCCAATATATTTTTATTATATTCCTAGATCTATGCGTGATCGGGTCTCGTTGAAGCGAGTGCGGACGAATTTATTGTGTCTCGGGATTTTCAAAAAAGGTCTTTCTGTTTTCGCAATTAAGATAGTTCACCTAAAAGAGCAATTATTGTAAAAGTTATTGTAAAAGAGTCTAAAACATGGAAACATTTTGTTAAACAAATTAAGTGACTATTGTATTTCATAAATAAAAACTAGAAAAAGAAATTGCAATAAATTAAACATGAAAGAAACTTTATAATATTAAAAAACTAATTTTTATTGTAAATTAATTTGAAATGTTTTAAAAAAAGTCCATCTTTAAAATACGTCAATATTGATGTAGAAACAAATTTTGTTTATACTTTAGAAAAGATTTTTATTATTCAACATCGAACTTTCATTAATTCATTGTAATTTTCGTGAAAACTAATGAGGCGGGTAAACTATCTTAATAAAATCATTTTCATAGCTTTCGATAATTTAATATTCGATTTTCGTTAATTGCTTGTAAATTTTTTTAAATCAATTTTTGAAATTGTTATTTTGAAATTATAAACAATCCATGTTTAAAAAAATGAAAGAAAAGCTTCTTTTTTGTTATCTGCTTCTTTTGCTGTTGTTGGAGATTCTTACTGCACCTTTAAGCTTTTTTTACTGTACCTCCAAGCTTTTTTACTGTACCTTCAAAATTCTTACTACAACTTCAAATTTTTTTACAGTACCATCAAGTTTTTTCAGATCTGCAAGCTCTTCCAGTTTTTGCAAGCTTTTTTACTGTACTTTCTAGCTTTTTTGCTGTACTTTTAAGCTTGTTTATTGTACCTTCGAAATTTTTACTGTTTGTTCAAGCTTTTTACTGTATCTTCAAGCTTTTTTACTGTACCTTTAAGCTCTTTTTACTGTACCTTCACAAATTTTAGTACAACTTAAAGCTGTTTCAAATTTTCAAGCTCTTCCAGTGTTAACAATCATTTTTACTGTATTTTCAAGCTTTTTTATTGTACCTTCGAAATTCTTACTGTTTGTTCAAGCTTTTTACTGTACCTTTAAGCTTTTGACTGCACCTTCAAAATTTTTAATCTATTTTCAACCTTCTTTACAGTACCATGAAGCTTTTTCAGATTTGCAAGCTCTTTTAGTGTTTGCAAGCCTTTCTACTGTACTTTCACGCTTTTTTTATTGTACTTTCGAGATTTTTACTGTATGTTCAAGTTTTTTACTGTACCTTTAAGTTCTTTACTGTGTCTTCAAGCTTTCTTTACTGTATTTTTAAGCTTTCTTTACTGTATTTTCAAGCTTTTTTACAGTATCATCAAGCTTTTATAGTTTTACAATCTCTTCCAGTTTTTGCAATCTTTTTACTGTACTTTAAAGCTTTTTACAGTATCTTGAAGCTTTTTACTGTAACTTGGAGCTTTTTACTGTATCTTCATGATTTTTACATTTTCAAGCTTTCAACCATATCCGCAAGCTTTTCAATTTTCTTTCTTCTTCAACTTCTTCTCTTTCAAAAGCTTTTCTCCATTTTCAAACAAAATTTTCACACTTCTAGAAAGCTTTTGCCAATTTTCGAAAACTTTTCACTTTGCATTTGTGTTTACATTTTTTTTTTTTGAAAAACCCTTTATAGTTTGTGTTTCTGTTTCCTTTTTACAAGTATAAAGCGCGAAAACCAATCATCCTGCTTTTTTGTTAATTAAATGTACACATTTGTGCGATCAAAAGCGTCGAATTGGAAAAAAATTCATTCGCAATTTACAAAATAAAGAAAATAGAAAAATAATTGAATTCGCAAGAGACAAGAGTATTTTTTTTAAATGTATCGCACAAAATTTTTATCTTGCACTTTTTGTTACTTTCATTTCAATATTTTCAAATAAATTACTATTGCTCTTCAACTAAAAAGAGAAGTTAATTTCTCCGAAATAAAATTTCGAAAAAGATTTGTAGCGATTTGCAAAGAAATTTGTAATAAAAAAATACGAAATTGTATTATAAAGTTCGCAAAACAAATGTTAAAAAAATAAACAAAATTTTTAAAAGTAAAAAATGATACTAAAGGTAGAGCTATTGTTACAAAGTATTACGATTATTACCTTACAATCATTACATTGCAATTATAATTTTTTCAAAAAGGCAAAAATTTCAATGCACGATAAAAAGAAATATATTTTCCTGTATACTGATAATTTATTGTCTAATGATTAAGCAACTATTTTTGGAACGAATCTTTTTCCAAGTTGACCAGATCGACTTTGCGTGTTTAAAAGCCGTTTGACGTTATCGCAAAAATGCATGTAGACGGTAACACATTGAATAACAATCTTTTTTTTTTCTAATTTTCCGCTCTCGCGGTAAGGGTGCACAATGAGGCAAGGTTAATGGCAGGTTGTGAGAACGATTTCGTTGTTAAATTATACGAGGTAAAGCGACACTAACAGATAAATAGCGACGGATAAAAGTCAAAGGGAGATTTACAATCCTTATCGCATTCGTCTGTTGCAGCTGTTGCGAAGCGCGATTTTTCCCTCAACTCTTTTTTTTATCGATCTATTGACACTTATCGATAAGACGGAAAACGTGTGTATATTTTAACTCGTGCGACTGGATAACGCGTGAAAAACTCACTTTACAATAACGTTTCTTCCTCCCATAAATGTCGAACAAGCAACAAAAGCATTTCATCAACTTTTAACCCTTAAATTCCATCTTTGTCTTTCAACAATCGGCATTTCCTTTTTTTATCCTTCGAAATATCTATTTTATTCACGGACAATTCTTTCTCATTAAAATTATTCGATATTTTCTTAAATTACTCAATATTTCTTTAAATTATTCGATATTTCTTTTAATTACTCAATACTTCTTTAAATTATTCAATATTTCTTTAAATGATTCAATATTTCTTTAAATTATTCAATATTTCTTTAAATTATTAAATATTTCTTTAAATTATTCAATATTTTTTTAAATTAATCAATATTTCTTTAAATTATTCAATATTTCTTCAAATTAGTCAATAATTTTTTCAAATTATTTAATATTTAATTAAATTATTCAATATTTATTTTAATGATTCAATATTTCTTTGAATTGTTCAATAATTATTTAAATAATTATATGTTTGTTTAAATTACTCAAAATTTATTCGACTTTTTTATTCGAATTTTATGCTTCTTTGAATTATTTAATATTTATTCGAATGATTAAATTCTTTAAATTTTTTGAAATTTAAATTTAATTAAATACTTGAATAATGCACAATAAAATGAATAAATAGCACAATTCTTTGAATAAGAAATAGTTTAGGTAAAATGTATTTGGAATAAAATATTATTGAATCCGCTTTAGACTATTTTAAATTATTTACGTATTATTAAATACTTAAAAAAGCATTAAATACTTTTTTAAGTACTCAATGCTTTTGAAATTATAAAATAATCAAATATTAATTTTAAAATAATTCAGAAACTAATAAATATAGCCTGTGTATAAATAAATATATATAAATAAATATAAATATTCTTCAAATAGTAAATGTTCAAGTAGTATATTCTTTAAATACTTTTGAATCAATAAAAGAAATGATTCTATTAAATATGTGCTTTCAAAATTATTAACCACTTTCGAAACTATAAAGCATTTTCAAAATTACTTAACATTTTCAAAATTCCGAAATATTGAATCATTAAATATATTTTAAAAGTGTCAAATATATTTTAAATTTATTAAATATATTTTAAAAATACCAAACATATTTTAAAAGTGCCAAATATATTTTAAAATTACCAAATATATTTTTAAAGTACCAAATATATTTTTAAAGTACCAAATATATTTTTAAAGTACCAAATATATTTTTAAAGTACCAAATATATTTTAAAAATACCAAATATGCTTTAAATGTATCAAATATATTCTAAAAATGTCAAATATTACAAAAAAAAATATTACAAAATTACAAAAAATAATTGAATATCACTTAAACATTACAAATAATGAATTATTACTTCAAGTTATGAATAATTATACATTACTTTAAGTTACTATAAATAATGAAACATTACTTTAAGTTGTAATAATTAAACATTATTTCAAGTTATTACAAATAATTAAATATTACTATACATTACTATAAATAATTGATTTTACGGTTACTATAAATAATTAAATATTACTGTCACTATGAATAATTAAATATTACTTTACATCACCATGTATAATTAAACATTACCGTCACTTTAAATAATTAAATATTACACTAACTAATTAAATATACAAATTACCCGAAAGTATCAAAACTTCGTTACCCCAGTGATAAAAAATCAAATACTATATAAACAAACATTAGAAATAAATATCCAATATGTAGGTAATTGGATATTAAGAATAAAATATTTTAAAAAAGAAGGAAAATTCAATTGCGTGAGAATATAACATTGCAGTGTTGATAAAAAATCCATTCGAAGCACGCCTTGTATTCAAAATTGCATTCAGCTAACATTATAATGTAATTTTAACAGCTGTATTTTTCTTTCTTAAAAAACTCGCGACAAGCCATAACGGGAACCAACGATCACGAGAAAACTACTTTCTTGGTCAGCTCGATCAAAACTGTTTTTAACTTGATTTTTTTTAAAAATACAATAACCTGTGTAGTTGTATATATATACAGCGATGGACAATATGTGCAAAAATCGTACCTACAAACACTATAAATGTGCTCTTACTGGTTTCATTCAAGAAATTCGATTTCACTTGATTTCTAGCTGCTTAAAATAATCAAGGAAAATAAACGTACGAAGCTGATTATTATGAAAATCAATGTCGTAGTTAAACAAATTTAGAGGACTGAGAAAACTGTGCAATCACTGGCTGTTATTAAAACGTTCAAAAAATGTTTGATCTAGAAACGAAACAAAAGGTTTTATGAAAATTTATGCAAAATTTTGAGAGTCAGTTAAATAGGGACTGATTTGAAAAAGACAGAAAGAAAATTAAATTTTAATTCAATTCAATTTTTTTCAACATTCAAAGGGATGAGAACAAATTTTATTTTATTTATTTATTTATTTCATGTTCATTATTCAAAGAGATAGAAAGGAATTCCAAAATCATTCAGAAAAATAGGATTAAATTTTGAAATTATTTAAAGTAATATCAAATATTTTTAAAAATTCTTCGTTAAAATAGGAATAGATTTTGATATTATTCAAAGAAATATGAATGTATTAAAAAATCATTCATTGGAATAGCAAGGAATTGAAAAATTCAGTGAAATAAGAATGAATTCAAAAACTATTCAAATAACTTCAAAATTATTCAAATATGAATCAGTTTGATAAATATTTAAAGCAACAAACATTAATTTAAAAAATCCAATAAAAACGAATAATAAAAAAATTATAAGACTACAAAAAATATTTACAAAAAAAAGAATGAATTGCAAATAAAGCCAATAAGAATGATTGGGAATGGAAAATTAAAAGTAATTCGATAACAAATTATTCAATTACTGTTTCTTTGATCAGTTTTGATTGGAGTTGAAGAGCGAAAAAATGTGTCAAAGGAATGGTTGCAAATTTTCATTGATTTGTTACAAAGCATTTTTACCGTTTTTTGATAAAAAGAGCCAGTTGATTGCACTTGAAATCTATTGAATGCAAAAATTGATTGCCCCTCTATTTGCTCATATCTATGCACAAGTAACAATCATTGGCAATACTATTTCGCATGTTGAATTTCCGTTTATGCACTCTTAAAACTCAAAGCTCGATCGTTCGTGATTTGAAAATTTGCATAACTCAAAATTCCAGCTAAATTTATAGCGTCGATTTTTCCTCATCAATAATTTCCCAATTCACCAATTTACTTGATTTTTTTTACGTGAATATTTAGCGGAGCTTTTTATGAATATTTATTCGACAATTATGCAAATCAGCTTTCAAATAATCCTTTTGCAAATTTACTTAAAAGAATATTAAACTTGAAATTTACGTGAACATTTTTGTTGTAAATGAATCCCTTGATGCTTATTTACTCAATAAACATCATCGTAAACGCGTTTTAAAATTTGCCTTTCATATTGGCAACAGTTTATTTAAAATCTTTTGTAAAATTCTTTAAACAATAATCATGGCATAAATAATTTTTCAGAATGAATTTTGCTAAAGAATAACTTTTTCAAAATGAATCTTCTGTCGGTGGAATTAATTTATTTCATAAAATGATTTTGTAAATTTGTATTTCATAAAATGATTTTGTAAATTTTTATTTCATAAAATGATTTTGTAAATTTTTATTTCACAAAATGATTTTGTAAATTTTCATTTCATAAAATGATTTTATCAATATTTATTTAATAAAATCATTTTGTAAATACTTTTTTGCAAAATGATTTTACGTAAAATGATATTTCGTAACTAGTTTTTTTCATAAAATGTTTTTCTGCGTAAAATGATTGCTAAATACTTTTGTTTTGCCCAATGATATTTTTGTACAATAATTTCCTTTTTTGCAGAACGAATAATTTTTTTTGTAGAATGCATGAACGGATGAGAGTAGCATTTGCAGGAGACTATTACAGTTTCGTTAGATACGAACATTAAGTGGATATCATAAAAGTGGATTATGTGTAATTTGAATATATTATTACAGTTTTGGTGTTCAGTTACAGTTCTCTTGTTTTTCAATCAAGGATATTCCTAGCTAACACATTCACAGATTACGTGCAGTTATTATCAAATTGTTATTATTACCGATCATAGTAATATAATTACTATTATCATTATTATCAATGAGTACCTTACTCCGTAAATCTAAGTGGATAAAGCGATACCTTGTAAAAATCGCGATAAATTGGTTAATAGACGGTATCGTTTTGGTAATATATAACCGTGTAAATCGTTACATTTTTTCCTAAGTACAATGGGTGCAGCAATTTCGTTGACTTCTTCGCGCACTGACGGTCAATAATTAGTAAAATCTTGATCATCGGTCGAAAAAGCAACGGCGATGTTATAATTAAAATTAGGGCAGATCGAAAAAGTATTTTTCTCCTCGAAAACGCTTTAAATTTTTAAAATTAATTTTCTCTGAAAATTAAAAAGCTTTGTAAACTAAATGATACTGACAATTAATTAGTATTGACAATTAGTACTGACAATTAAAAAGTAATAATAATTAAAAAGTAGTAACAATTAAAAAGTAGTGACAATTAAAAAGTACTGACAATTAAAAAGTAGTTACAATTAAAAAGTACTGACAATTAAAAAGTACTGACAATAAAGTAGTACTGACAATCCCTGTCGATTTTCTAGACATTGAGCGAGTTTACACCGATGCATTAAAAGAAGCGTAAAGTGCGTATACGCGCCTGACGCCTCCGCTAAGAACCTCGGTGTAAACTCACTCTACAAAACAAATGCAAAAAAGAAAACGTTTTTTTCAATCTTAAAAAAAGCAGCGCTCGTTTGAAAAATAATTTACCAATCGACCTTAATAAAAATGTCAGAAGACTAGAGCCAACATGTTGCGATAAACATTTTAAACATTTCATAATTTCCCTCTTTCTCCCTTTTGATAGTTGAGTTGTGATTTGTGAAAAATAACGTGTGCATTTCTTAAATCGGCGTACGTGGTTTTTTCTCTCGATAATTTCTTTCCCGTTTTTTAAAATCTCTTTTTTTTAATAATCCCACATCGATTCGACGCTATGGTAATATTTATTATAAAGGAGCGAATCTAGAATTATTATTTATATGATTATTATTATTATTATTATTATTATTATATGTCTTGAGGAAACGAAATTCTAGCAGTTTCGCAAAGTCAGAAACAGTGTCACTTAAAAGATTCATCAAAGTCTATCTTTAAAAATATCCTCACTTTCTTTTTCAAAGAACAGGTACATTCATAACAATAATTTTATTTCCTTTCTTTTTTTTGTGACCAGATTCGCCCCCGATTTTAGAGAAACATGTTTTGTACTTTTTGTATCACGCAAACTTCGTTTTAAATGTATTGTACGTCAGTTTGTTATTCGAGCTTGTCTCGAACCGATGCGGGATTAATTTTTTTTCGAAAAGGAAATTCTTCTTTATTGCAAGAAAGAATGTTGCAATTTGACGGGCGACTTTTTTTTTGTCAGGAATTTTAATCGGGGTTTTTATTTCGGTCTAAGATTTTTTCTTTTGATCCGTAGTTTTATATTTTGAGCGAAGATTCACATTTTTTAGTATAATGTTTTTTTTAAAGTAGTTTAAAGTGGTTTAAAATAGTTTAAAGTAGTGTTTTCTTTCCAAAAAAGGAAAATGAGTTGAAAAGAACAAAGGTAGTGGGTTTTTAAGGACTGAGTGAGA
Organism: Ganaspis sp. Gsp50; assembly: GCA_011057455.1. Classification (NCBI taxonomy): domain Eukaryota; kingdom Metazoa; phylum Arthropoda; class Insecta; order Hymenoptera; family Figitidae; genus Ganaspis; species Ganaspis sp. Gsp50. Next base: position 20,346 of record WNHD01000066.1, read on the forward strand.
TTCCACCGGAGTTGTTAACGGACGCGTAAAGCGGGATTAAGCTTTAAGCCGGAAAGCAAACCGGTGTAAACTCGCTCACTGCATTTTTTAAATGCACGTCAAAAAATAAAATAAAAATCATTACCAGTACGCCTTACTTTTGTGCTCGCGTGTTAAGTGTAAGACTGTGAGTAATTTTTTTTCCGGATTTTTCTTTCTTCCATTGTTCAGCCTCTATATATTAGAACAACAACTACGTTTCTGTTTATTCTTTTTTTTAAAAAAAGGAACGAAATCGAGGAGAGAATGGAAGAAAGTCGAAATCCCTAATTCCTTTTTTATTTCTATCAGCTCAATTTCTAGTTACAGCAAGGGATTCCCAAATGGATTTAGTCTGTCTTGAGGGTATTGAAAGCGATTTCAATGATCACAGTCCGTTTCATAACATTGTGTCAATATCGAATGTGTAGTGTACGTGTCTCAATTTAAAAGAAATCTCTCTGTAATCAACAAATTTCTAAAAACACATTTCAATTTTTTCAGTCACATAATTTCGTCCTTCATTAAAAATTTGCATATCTATAATTTCAACTGTGTGTTATAAAATCTCTGTGTACAATAAAAAAAGGGTTTCTCTCGACCTGAAAGTTAATGCTTTTTTTTGGGCAGGGGAGAGGCGAATCGTGGGAAAACTTTTCGGACGAACGATTTTTTTTTCACAGAAGAAAAAGGACAACTGAAGAAAAAAACAAAAGAAAAACACAAAAGAAAAAAACAAAAGAAAAAAACAGAAGAAAAAAGAATCACTGAAGAAAAAAGGACCACTGAAGAAAAAAAAACCAGAGTAGAAAAAGGACATGTCCCAGATGAAAAAATTGAATAACTCAACACTTTTAACAGTGAAAAATTTACATAGGCTATTTTCACAGCTGAATCTTCTTTGTCAAGGAAAAAAATTGTAGGAGACAAAAAAATTGACATATTTTATGATAAAAGATTCATGGTAATTTTTACTGAGTATCAAGTTTTTAATTTTGCTTTTTTTCTCGATCGTCCGATGTCGCGGATATAAATGATATCGGGATAAATATGGGAATTTTTAAATATACTTTTTCCGACGATTCTCCTAAACTTTTATGCTCAATTTATTAACACGAACCGCCGTCAATCGTCCAACATGAGCAAAACGCAGTCAATTAAAAAATACAAATACTTTACAATACAATACATCAACCGGTATATGTATACGAATAATATAATCAATATATATTATATATTTTGTCAATCGTTAGTGATATCGGACAATAATGTTACTGTGGCAAAATAATTTACTCTTTTCGCTCCATCTCTCACACGTCAACAATATAAACTTCTCTCCCGTTCGCTTCTATTTTCTTTCTTTTTTTTCGTCATTCCGAGCAATATCTCCCTCTTCTCGTCTTTCACTATTGAGCAGCTTCAAGAAAGTCTCAACAATTTTTCTTTCGCCTTTGTTCATTCCGAACGCTACAGGACCAAAGTTGCAGATCTTCTGTCATACAGTAGGACCTCAATAAAAGTTATCTTGGAATGGATTTTATTCGAGCGCTCCAAGACCTGAACTTTTATCCTTCAATTTATCTGATTCCAAGATTTTTAAAGACGGTGAATTTGTCGGTATGATAAACTTCAAAGCACAAATTGTAACATTTGAGTTTATGGTTACATATAAAATTAATTTAATTAATTTAATTTAATTAATTTTATTGTTAATTGTTATTAATAATTTAATAATAATAAATTATAACAAATTAATTTAATTACGAATCGAATTATTCTAGTTTCATTATTTTTTATTGCAAACTATGTTTGTACTTTTTCAATCAAAAATTATTTTCTATTGCAAACAACTTTTATATTTTTTTAAATGAAAATTATATTCTATTGCAAACTTCTTAAATTTTTTCAATAGAAAATTATTTTTTATTGCAAACTTTTTAGATTCTTTAATCGAAAATTATTTTTTATTGCAAACCTCTTTTAGATTCTTTCAATTGAAAATGATTTTTCATTGCAAAATATTTTTCCATTTTTGTACTTCAAAATGAACTGAATTTTTTCATTTGAAAATAAAAAAGCACCATTGTTTTTCTTCTTTAATAAAAAAACAACTTTTGTGGAATGAGCGAGTTTACGCCGAAGAGTTTAGCTGTCTTACGCCTCCGTTAAATAAATCGGTGTAAATACACTCGATGCAGAAAAAGCGAATTGTAGCTCTAAAAATTTCACCAACAAAAATAAAAAACTTGCATTTAAAATAAAACAATTTTTTGAATAGTAATATTTAAACAATAATTAATATTTAAACAAATATTATCAAATTTGAGTCCGAAATGTATAAAATTATTTACCGCAATATCATAGTAAGATGCAAACATTTATTAACACAAATGGATCCGACCATTTTGCAGATCTTCGCAAAAGAAACTGAGACAAAAGTTCAAGTCTTCAGCAACATTTTTAATTACTTTCATTTCCATTTGCAAACATTATTCATCACCTGAATTGCAAATATTTAAATACATTTTTCTTTTTTGAATAAAATTGTGTTTCAAATGAATTTGTAATTTTTGAATCAATTTATAATTTTTGAGAAACAAATTTCAATCTTCTAAGTTCATTCAAAAGATCAAAAATAAAAATATTCTAATCAAGAATAGTTTTTATCGTATTGAAAGTTAAAGACTTATTTCCGTGAATAATATTTATACGCAATTTTGATTTATAATATTTTTTCATAATTTTTTATAATTTCTTTTTATAAATTGTATTCATAATTTGTATTTCTAATTTTTACTCAATTTTTACTGATAATTTTTTCTCATAATTTTTATCCATAATTCTTATTAACAATTTTTATTCACAATCTTTATTCACAATCTTTATTCACAATTTTTATTCACAATTTTTATTCATAATTTTCACACACAATTTTAATTCATAATTGTAATTTTCATATAAATAATATTAACTGAACACAATAATGTTTATTTCCATAAATAATATTTATTCAAATACAATAATTGTCATTTCCATTTTATCTGAATACAATAATGTTTATTTCCATAAATAATGTTTATCAGAATATAATAATTTTTATTTCAGTAATTTTTCCTTCCATTTTTTCCAGTCGTAAAAAAGTGATATACATCAATATTTACATGAATCGAAACAATTCAAAACAGCAAGAATTATATTGATCCTCAACTGTATTTGACAACGAAACAGAAAAACTGCAACTCTGTTCTTTTTTTTTTCATTTAAATTTGCGATAACAAGCAGAGTAATTAAGTACGTTAATATCGTTACATGACAAATTGAAATCCCATAATCGAGACTCGCTTCTTTTTTATGCAGAATCTGGGCTAGAAAGCATCGACGCATTAAAAACTGTCAGTGCGATTTTTGCGAAGAATCATTTTCTCTTCTCCTCTTTCTCACGGGAAAATGATAATTCATCAATTCTGGACCAATTTTAGAATTTGTTTTAATCGCTACCCCCAAAAATCTACGATAAATTGTTTAACAACACTTCTAAAGATCGTGCACTGTTTTTTAACATTCACAATTTTTTCTGAGAATATCGAAAGAGTTAAAACCTTTTTTCAACGGAAAAGAATTCAAAAAATTTTTCTTCACCGAGAAAAAGCTTTTAACATTTTTTTCTTCCATGAAAAGAATTATTTTTAATTTTTTCTCAAACTGATTGTAATTTTAACATTTTTTTCAAGTAGAAAGAATTTATTTTCTTGAATGAAAAAAGAATTTATTGAATTGAATTTATTTTTTTTTTGAAAGAATTCGTTTTCTTGAAAGAATGTATTTCTTCTTTCCACAGAATTTATATTTTTTTCAAAGAATTAAATTCTTTTGTGAAAGGAAAAGAATTTTGCAATTAAAAAACAGTGTTTTTTAGAAAGTAACTTTTCGAATGAAAGATAAAAGAGTAAATTGTGTAGAGGAGAAGAATTTTTAGAAGGACGCGTATAAGGAGAGCAACTAGAAGAAGTGGCAATAATAAAAAGTGTTTCCGGCATAGAAACCACGAAGTGGTTAATCGATGATGTTCCCTATATTAATTGACATGAAGATACTTTAAATATAGTTAGTCGCAACGCGACGCGCCCTTCGAGCGTGTACTTTCGATTCAAGTATAAAAAAACAGCATAAAAAACACCGCCAGCTCCGGATGCCTTCTGTCAAGTCGGAGATTCGATTTATCATCGAATTTTTCGGGAAGAAGTTTCTTGATAAAGCGCTGCCTACACTCTTTGACATTTTTCCACAACCATGCTTCATTAGAATTAAATATTCCATTTTATTTTCAAGCTTTTTCAATTTTTGCTTTTTATTATGTATATAATAATTTAATAATATTGATTGGATTATTAACAATTAATATTATTAATAATATATACGTTAATATTATTATTATTAATAATACGTTAATATTATTATTATTATTAACAATACTATCGTAAACAATATTATTATTAACAATTAATATTATTATTAATTACTTATTGAATAATCTGATATTTATTTAAATGAATTAATAACAAAACAATACTTCTACACTTGAGATAATTTATTAATTTATTTCCAATTTTATTTGAAATTAAAACTCAATTTCAAATTTCAGCAAATTTATTTGCAATTCCAGCTATAGTTTATTTTTAATCTCAGCAAATTTATTTTTAAACTGCAAATCAATTTTCAATGCAAATCAGTTTTCAATGCAAATCTTTTTTCAATCTCAGCAAATTTATTTTCAATCTTCGTTAGCAGCTTTGTTTACATATTGCAATAAACAAATTCATCGATTGTTGCAAATTTTGTTGCACCAATTCGTTGTAAATTCCATTCATTTATGTCTTTTATTTTTAGCTGAAAAAAAACCAAGACTCGAGAGGATTCGAACGCCCGAGTGTAACAGCGCGAGCGTGCGCCTTAGTCACCTCGACCAAATTCGTCGAAAATTCGAAAAACACCTGAATGCCGAATTCTGCTAGAATTGGGCATTATTTCATCGAATTTCGACAGTCCTTTGCATCCTCAGCATCCTTTTGTTAAAAATTCATTTAACGTTAAAACATCGCTTAGAAAATTACTAAAAAAAATCTCAAAGCGTGTAGTGCAGAGAAAATCAAGCTGCCAGTGGTAATTGGCGCGATTGAACCGACTTTTTTTTCTGTGGAAACGACAATTTCGTGACATTTTCCATTCTGGTTATTCTTTTTCCATTTCCCTTCAAGTTCGTTCTTATAATTAATTCTCGTTCACACGGCGTGTCGCGCGTGAGACAGTGGCATCGTCGTTACACGATAATTCTAAACGTACAGCCTACAAATAGTTGTGTTCCCAGGTTTTATTTATTTTCATTTTTTTGTTTGTTGAAAATTTAAAAAAATACATTTATCTCAATCCGATCTCGCGAGCTTGAAAGCGCTCGAGCGTATTTTCTTCATTTTTTTTGTTTGCTTTTTGATGACTCGCGAGCGTTTTCTAACTATTCGAAACTTGTCAAACAACGCTTGTGTTTTGCATTTTGTTTTTAACTCCTCATTCTCTTTCAACCTTAATAATATTAATTACTAGAGTGTACACTCTATATATGCAATTATAGACGCGGTGTGATGCAATTTATAAGGGCATATATAAAAGTGTAGGCGTGTATCGATTAGCAAATAGATATGAGTTAGTTCTGTGGAGTACGTAATTCAATAATAAAAAAGACGAGGAATAATATTAATAATATAAACCTTAATAATCTTAATGTCCGTAATGTCGACAATAATTTCAATATCTCGATAAAAATAGTAATAATGGCAATGTCAATCGCGATAGTCGTTTACGCTCTACAGAGACGCGATAAAGAATAATAATAATGACTTTGGCAATTCGGTCAATAATAAAATCTGTCAATCGGTATATATATTATATCGCGTCAATAGAAATACTTTCGATGAGGAACGCTCTCTAATAATTGTAATAATAATAATAATATATTATAATTATAATAATAATAATAGTATAATAATGAGGATAAAAATGCAAACGACTATACCTGAATAGTTTAATCGTAGTTACTAGCGATATAGTAGTTTATAGTTAATTAGTGCGTGTATTTTCGATATACGCATTATTTATTTATTTTTTTTTTGTTTATCAAGTAGCAAAGGTTCAAGAGGCCATGACTAGACATTCAATCGTATAGTAATTATGCGTCTTACAATTTAATAACAAGATGGCGGGCGGCACCGCGAAATTGCCGACAAAAAACACTCGACTTAATTTTCTAGGACCTTACGATATAATTAACCCCTTAATTCCTACGATAAAGAATGCTTAATTAATGCTCTGCTGTATACTTCGAAAAAACGTTCACGATTACGATACAGACACAATGGAATACACAAGACTTTTTATCGTCCCGCAGTGTACATATTTTTAACGCTTTCTTTCTTGCATCAGCTCGCGCACCATTTTACCCACTTCAGAGTGCCTACCCTCTTTTGCCCTCAAATTCTTCTTATTTACCCTCTCAATCTTCCTCAGCGACCTTCTCACTTATCTATCTTAACACGAAAAACATCCTAATCTTAAAGAGTATCGTAAGTTAACACGCATTGATTACGCCATCATTTTTATTTACACTCGATTCCTTTCCCAATATCTTCATCAGGGTGGATCGGAAAAATAGATAAAAATCCAAAAAACACTTTTGCTCTCGAAAATCACTTTTCGCTTTACTTTTTCATCTCTCAATTTCAACTCTCGAGAAACGACATCTGACGCTCGCAAAAAATCTCTTCGATTAAACAAGATTTTTCAAAGAAGAATTCTTTTTGAAATACAATCTTTTACGGATAAAAGTTTTTTTTTGTTCGGAATAAGCTTGAATAAACTAAATAGAAATTCAAGAGAAGAAAGTTATTTTCAAGAGGTGGAATTTTTTTGAGAGTAAACATTCCTTTTCAACAGAAGAACTTTCTTTTCGATTTAAAAAAAATTTAATTTTCAATTGAAGTCATTTCTTTTCAATATAAACAAAATTCTGTTTAATGAAAGACATTTCTTTTGAATGGAAAACAAATCAACAAAAGAAATTTCTTTCGAGTGTAAAAAAAATTTTCTTCAATCAAAGAAGTTTCTATTAAGTGTAAAAGAATCCTTTTCAATAGAAGAGTTTATTTTAAATAGAAATTCTCTTTTAATAAATACATTAATATGGTACATTTAGACCATAAAATATTTATTTGAAGAATATTTTATTTTATTAATAATTATTAATATTGAAGAAATTAAACAGAAAAATTTCTTTTACATAGAAGAATCTTTTCAAAATATTAGAAAAATTTCTCTTAAACAGAAAAATTTCCTTTTAATACGAGAATACTCGATTAAATGGAAAATTTGTTTTTGAATAGAAGAATATCCTTTCCAATAGAAAATTTTGTGTTAATAGAAAAACATTTTTTAAACTGAAGAATATCCTTTCAAATAGAAAAATTTCGTTTTATAAAAAAATTTACTTTTAATGGAAGGGATTTCTTTGAATAGAAGCATATTCTTTCAAATTTCGTTTTAATTTGAAAAATTTCGTTTTCATTCAAGAATTTCTTTTTAATAGAAAAATATCTTTTGAATTTAAAAAATTTCTTTTGAATAGAAGAATTTTCGTTTAAATACAAAAAATTTCCTTTGAATAGAAGAAATTTCTTTTGTATTAAAAAATATCTTTATGAATTGAAAAAATTAGTTTTTAAAAAAAAATTTAGTTTTTATCGAAAAATATCTTTTGAATAGAAAACGTTTCTTTTTACTAGAAGAAATTTTTTTCGAATAGAAGAAGTCTTTGAAATTCAATATAATTTGTTGTCACTTTGTTCGAATTTCGTAAAACTTGTAATTACACGATTAACTGATCAATTAAAACAAAAAGTAGTTTAAAAAACTAATTACAAAAATTCCAATAAATTGTTTAAATCGAAAGCAAATTTTTTCCGAGCTTAGATTCCGATTTTTGATCCTTTTAAACCCACTCTTTCTCTCAGGAAGCAAACTTTCTAAAAAAAACAATTTTCCCTGAATTCCTGAAAGAATTTTGATTTCCTCTCTTTCAAGTCTCGAAAGCACTTGAATTCTGAGCGTCATTGAGGACTGTTATTGTTTTTTTCGAATTGAGCGAGCACACGAAAGCAAAAGTATTTAGTCGACTTTTAATTTTAGAATCTCTTTTATTAAAGTGCAATATTGTCGACAACATTTTTTTTTTATTTTGATTTCATATTCGTCGGTTTGGAATGAAATTTTTTTTCGGTCTCTACCGGTGTTTCGTTGTCGATGGCGTGCTCCAATTTGCAAGCTTTTCCGATATTCGTAACAATTGTATCAGAGATGCTTTTTCTGAGATTTTATATAATTCACAATCTTCTTTTTTTTTCCTCGAATTTTACAAGTGTCACTTTCTTAAAATTTTATCCATAAGTAAAAAATATTCTCGCGAATTCTCAATTTAAAGCTGAAACAACAGACTTTTCAAAAACTGACAATAGATTATTTTCAAAATATCGAAACAACTTTAGACAATTGAACAAATTATTCAAAAAATTTGTGTTTATTTTTCTCGCATTTGAAAAAAGTTAACTTACGGATATTTTTCTTTACATTAAAAAACAAACTCGACAAAACATTCATTAAATTTATAATGGTTGAAAAATTCACAAGTGCAAGTTTTTAATTAAAAGTAAACTTGGAATGTTGGCAAAAATTTGACTTGGAAAAATACTCTTCCAACTTCGCTTACAATTAAGGAGCAATAAATCACCTAATTAATTGCTTTTGCTTAAAAATAGAAATGCAACTTTCATTTAAACTCTAAAATGTAACTTTTCCTTTAAACTCTAGGAATTTAAAATAAAATTTTCAAGATATAGCGAGAAATCCACGAGGGGAAAGAATAATCACTTTTGTTCGTTTTTCTCCATTTTTTTTTCGCCAACTTGAAATTTCTGTGACAAAAAAAATGCTCCCAATTTTCTCCACAGAAAAAGCATTTGTCATTTATATTTATCTGAATTTTAGGATTTTTTTTTCAAAATTGACCTTTCCACGATTTGAGGAAAGATTCAATTCATTTTCACGGGAATAGATTGTCGTCTCAAACAAGAACGTTCGACAGCCTCAAGGCCGAGAGACTTATTCGCATGTCTTCTTTTTTTTCTTCTACAAATCGATCAAAAATTTGAAATTCAAAACAGCTTCCCTTGAGATATAAAGCCCTCAATTGTGCGTTTCTCTTTATTGTTTGTCATTTATAAACGACAAATAATCATCCCTCATCATTCATACCAAATCCGACTCTATCTCAAAGTTCAAGGACCTCTAGTTTCTTTTAACTTTTTCATAATTCAATTATTAGTCCCAATTCGAAAATAGGGACTTTGAATTCGAAAATTAGTCCCTAAAGAAATGGACTTCGAATTGGAAAATTGTTCCAATTCGAAAACAGTACAATTCGAACATGGGGACATCCAATTCGAAAATAGGAACTTCCAATACGGAAAGAAAACGTCCAATTCGAAAATAGGTACGTTCAATTCGAACATAAGGACGTCTAATTTGGAAAATTGGTTCCAATTCGAAAATAAGGACTTCTAATTCGAAAACCAGAATGCTCAATTAAAAAACAAGAACGTCGGATTCGAAAATAGACACATCCAATTCGAACATAGGGAGGTCCAATTCCAAAATAAGAACGTCCAATTCGAAAAAAGGAACAACGAATTCGAAAAAATGTATTTCGAATTCGAAAACGAATTGGAAAATGGGGATTTTTCCAAGAATGATAATTCAGAAAAGAGCGAGTACTGGAAACTGTTTTTGATTTCGAAAGGCTGATAATTTTTGGGTAAAACTGGGATTGTTAAAAATTGTAATGAAAAAGTTATTGTAAGCCAGCGAATGGTTCTCTCGGCGCAAATCGCGTGTTACACGCTTACATAAACACGTATGCAATTGTAACATTTATGTACACAATATGTATACCACTTAAATCTAAGAAACAATCACTCGCATTACAAGCGAAGAAGTATTTTTTTTTTAATATTACTTATTCGTATTTTACCACCGCGTGGTATCACTATACGTTAACTAGGCATGCAACAATACGGAGTGTTATTAATAATTAAAAATAGTAATCAACTATTCAATGTATCCTCTTTTTCAAGTAACATTATTTGGGCCCGGGAAGAGTATAGTGTATGCATCATTTTCAATCATCAGAGTCGCCGCGCGCCGCGTTCGCTGTTTTTTTTTCAATTTCTTCACTCGAACGTTTAATAGACACCATTTCTGTACTTTCTCGTTTTTTTTTGCATTTTTTTATCACTTCTTTTTCTCAAATTCGGTTTGTTATTTTTTTCCCTCCATTCAAGAGTCTCGGCGCCTTCGGTTAAACACACATGCGAACGTACAAAAATATATATGTCATCTATCCGAACGCTAAGTTCTAAAAACTCGATTAACCAGTATAATCAATTGCCGAGCGCCAGAAGTATGCAATAGTCATAGTATTAATATTACGTGCCCGTTTCTTCACTTTTTCATTCCCCAGGGATCACACTAAAGACGACTAGCACTCTTTTTTTTAGGAACAACTCAAATATTCTAAATGAAGCTAAAATCTGCAAAACTTCATTTCAAAATTAAATCAATAATTCGCAAATTCAGAAATTCATCCAGAAATTTGATACAAAGTGGAAAATTCTTTTCGTACAATTGTGTAAACATGTTTCGTAAAATCTTTCGACTGAAAAATTCTACCAAACTGATTTGTTATTCTAATCATTAATTGCAAATTTAATGATTTTAAAAATGCGCCTGAAAAGAACATTCAAAAGTGAATTTTCAGACCGAAAAAACAAAAACAATTTGCGAAAGAAACCTTCACCAAAATTTCGAATGAATTTCAAAATTTTCCTTTTGTCAAAAGCGAGTCTTTTGTTAAAAATTGGACAGAAACGTCGCAGACTTGAACTTCATTGAAAACCAGCGTCTTCTTTATAACGCAAAAGAAAACTTGGATATTTTTTTACTTTTTATTCACATCACAGAGTTCTCGTTACGCCGTTTCGATTTCATTTTGCAGAGCTTTTTTTACCAACGGAATATTCACTGGACAATCGAGTGGGAATTTTGCAGTGGAAAAACATCTCTAATCTACAATCACACGAGTGCAAACAAAGCAAACAAAATCACACAAATGCTACAGAGAGAGAGAAAAAAAAAAAGAAATAATCATGTGGAAATTTTCTAAAAAATGAAAAAATATCACCTTTGGTTTAAAATAATTGAGATCCAATATCACAGGTTTCTTAATCAAAAGCCACTCAATTGACTTTCAATTAAGAATTCACTTCCACATGAGAATCTGCGGATCGAGTACAAAATTGCTTCGAGAAAAAAGAGCCCGGAAAAAAATTGTTTGAATACAATGTTGTAAAAAATATGTCTGGAAAAAAGGTACCAGAAATAGAGTAAAGAATATTTAATACAAAAAGTTCAAAAAAAAGCACAAAACAAAAAGTAGAAAACAAAAAATATAATACAGAAAGTACAATACAAAAAAATGTAAAGCAATTTTTTTTAGACAAAAAATCGCATTGAGAAAATAGTACTGACTAGTAAACTTTTTATTTGATCTTAGTAATATAGCATTCCATCCTAAATAGTATTGGAATCATTCCGATAGTTTAAAAGTGATTTCTTAATAGTTTAGGAATCATTCCGATACAGTCTAGAAACGAATTCCAAACAGTCTAGGAACAACTGCGATATAGTCTAAAAAATATTTATAAATTTTGGAATGAGTTCAATACAGAAAATGATTTCGGATCAGTCTAGGAATGACAACAATACAGAATAGGAATCGCTCTGATACAGTCTAGAAGTGATTTCTAAACTATTCAGAACTCGTTGTAGTCTAGAAATTACTTCTAAATAGTCTTGGAATTATTTCTAAACAGTCTTGGAATTATTTCCAAACAGTCTTGGAATTATTTCCAAACAGTATAGGAATGGCTCCAATACAGGCTGGAAATTATTCCTAAACAGATTAAGAATTATTTTAATACAACCTAGACAAGATTTCTAAATAGTCTCTAGGAATGTTTCCAATAGTCTAGAAATGTTTCCAATAGTCTAGGAATGTTTCCAACAGTCTATGAATGATTTCTAAGTTGTATAAAATTGTGTCTGAACAGTATAGCAATGACTCTAATACTGTCTAGAAATTATTTTTAATCAGTTTAGGAATGATTGCAATATAACCTTGGAAAACATTTCTAAATAGTCTAAAATGATTTTCCATATGTATAGACTTTAATACAGTCTAGAAATGATTTTTCAACAGTACAGCAATGACTCCAAAGCAATTTAGAAATTATTTCAAAACAGTTTAGGAATGATTTCAACACCGTCTAGAAATGATTTCAACAGAAGAGGAATAACTCCAATACAGTCTAGAAATGGTTTCCAGTCTAAATTGTCTTCTCAACAGTATAGCAATTACTCCAATGGAGTCTAGAAATTTCTAAAAAATGTAGAATAAATTCCTACAGTATAGAAATGATTCCTACAGTCTAGAAATGATTCCTAAACTTCTGAGATAAAGCACTATTGTAATTACAAAATGTTATCAATCATTACTATCTCAAATACAATTCTTTGCGTGTAATATAAATAATGTACATTAGTAAATAATAACATCAAATATGTGATGAAAATTTATAAAAGATACGAAGCTAGCAATGACGCAAATTTAAAAACCAAAATACAAAATGTCCTGAAATAAAAAAGGGGGCAAGATAATTTGAGATTTTGATTGAGAAATGCGCTCTTCTTGTTGAAGGCATTGCTCTAAATCAATCGGAAATTCAGGATCAAATTGAGCTCTCCAGTGGACGTCTTTGTAAATCGACAATACCACGATTTTCCATTGAATTTCCCAAGGGCCATCAGGAGAAGAACAGAGAGAATTTCCATTTGCAATTCAATGGAATTAAATCGCTTAGCGAAACACTGTTCTCATGGTCAATACTCCTTTTCTTTTAGACATATACTCGGTCCGCAGAGCTATTTCTGATTCGTCGCTAATTATTTACTTACTGCTCATCACGTTAATCTCCCAACAAAAAGAGCATTTTATCGTTATACTTGGAAACATCAGCCAATGCAGATAATGTGCCTACTGCAAAAATATAATACCAGAATAATAAAATAGTGAAAAAGAACACAGCTCTACTCATCAATTACTAATTACAATCTAGAAATTGCTAATTAATTCAAAACAAAAAGAAAAACTCCACCTGGACTCATGCATTTAACCTCTCATTTTACCTTCTCTTCTTTAAATCAACTTTTTTTCTCGTATCGAATCTCTCATTAATTTCTTTTTTTCTTTATTATCAATGAGAAATTATTTTTCACTCATTAAGGCGTTCATTTTTAACAAACATTTTCCAATCCCTTTTCAATTTCTTTTTAATCCCCTTTTAACCTCTTTTTAATCCCTTTTTAGCAAACTTTTCTAACAAATTTTTTTTAATTAAATTCGTCAACAAACATTGTTTTACTTTCTCAACAGTTTTCAATGAAATTTTATTAAATAATCATCATTACTTTCTAATTTTTCCAAATAATAATTACATTTTAAGTTTACAATTTTTCATACATTTTAAAAATTGTCTCATTAGAATAAAAAATCGAAATGCCAATTTTCTAATAAAAGAAGTAGAGTCCAGGCCAAGAGGAAAAAACACAAAAAAAACTAGAAAAGGATAAGGATAAGGGTTGACAGTCAGAAAATAAAAAGACAAACATTCCATGTAATGTGAACTGAAAATATTATTAAAAAGCATTTTACAACAAAAAAATAACTAAAACAAACAAAAATACGATTTACATTTAAATTAAGAACAATTGGGTTTATCATTTAAAATAATAACATAACAAACCGTACAAAAGAGAGAGAGAGAATGTCGCTTGTTTCCATTTTTTGTTTTAAATACGATATCGTGCACAAGTAGACGCCAAGTTAAATGCGTCGTTCAATTTATTTATTTTTTTTTTCTTTTTTGCAAGAGAAGAAACGCGAAATGTGTCTAGTTTGCTGGCAAGTGTACACAGTCCGTTGATCGATCGATCGTCGATCTTTTTTTTCGCACATTTTCCTTTTATTTGCAGGGGGTCACGACGACGCGCGAGTCGACGAGGTCGACGCGACGCTGGTCACGTTGCACACCGTTTCGTTTGTTCCCTTTTATTTATTTTATTTCTTTTTAACAAAAAAAATCTAACCTATCTAAAAAAGATTTTCCCCTCTCAAATAAGAAAAAAAAACGTGTCCAGAGTGCAAAGTTGCCTCGCGACGACCTCACGTGATAATCCTACAAACTACGTACAAAAAACAACCTAAATCTGCGCCTGACGCGTCGCGATATTCCTGCAAATTTTTCCTTCTTTAATCTCTTTCGCACATTTTTTATAAAATTCACACGTCGACATCTCTTTCAACAAATTCAATTCAACTTTTCATTTCATATAAAATCACCAACTGACACTCAAGTGCGAAAACGTCTATTAATTTTAATCTTTTATTTCGTCATTCTTCCATTCCTTCAATTTTTTTATTTCTTTCAATTTTACTTTGCTTCAATTTTACTTATTTGCTTCAATTTTACTTATTTGCTTCAATTTTACTTCATTTGCTTTAATTTTAATTTACTTTCTTTTACTTTGACTTTATAAACTTTCTTTAATTTTTGACTTCTTTATTTGCGTTCGTTGATTTTTTTCCAAAAAAGAACAATCGATCGATCACAATTAAAGAATCTCTGGGGCCGATAATCATTACTGAATAAGTACGCTTGGGAATTAGTCGAACATCCACACTGAGATCCACAAATGGCTTAGAAATTTACCGTTTTGTTTTCTTTCGTTTAAATACGTCAAAAACACGTTTCAGAGTTAAGTGCGTCAAAAGGACATCCTGTGAATATCAGAGGGTGTTTTCTTGACAAAAAAATCAATTTAATTCTTAGAAACGTATTTTCAAAAGTCCAATCAACGGAATTACAAATTTCCATTCTCGGATAAAATATCCTAACATTTGGATGTTCCACAAAAAGAATCAAAACAGTTTCTTTCGGGACTGGCCCGAAATCGTCATAGTCACGTATCGTCCCCAAAGATTCTTTGAGATTTTCGTTAATAAAAAAAAAATAAATAAAATATGCCAGCTGAGATTTTAAGCGCTACTTGTTTCATAATGTAAAGTCGTTTGGTTTTAACGCGACGAATCAGCAGTAACACTCATGTCTTGATAACGCATTCGAGTAAATAAAAATAAGGACAATACGATAATAATAATAATAATATAATAATAATAATATTAATAATAATAATAATAATATAATAATAATAATCATAATAATAATAATAATAATAATACAATAATAATAATAATGTAAATAGTAAACACGCATGAAGTCGTTACTCGGTCAATCATAATCCGAATCGCGACCCATCCAACAAAATATATTACTAATATTGGCTCGTTTTGAGAAATGCGAGCACTTTCGTTGATATACCTTAATTGGTCGTCCTTGAGAAATAATCGAGAGCGATGTGTGCTTATACAAAAAGAGAGTGAAAAAACAAACCAAAAAACATAATAATAACAGGCAAAATAAAAAGAGATAGAGAAACATTCCTACGCGATAATTCAAAATTCAATACTTGCTACTTGTCTACGATACTTAGGAGAAAAAATAATAATAATAATAATAAAGGATAAAGAAAGACAAAAAACATAACGGGATAAAAAAAAGAGGATGCTTGGAGGATTCGGCGTGCTTCGTCCGTCCATTTTGTTCACGTAAAAAAACAAATTGATTAAAACTAAGTCGAGGAAAAGGTGGCCTACTGTACAGGAAAATGCGCGTAATACTGTCTTTAAACGAGCCTCGCTCAGGGCGCTTCCGAAAATACAAACATCTTTGAAACAGTTCCAGAGGCGCCTTTGTTAATTAATAAAAAAATACCGTATTATCGAACTTGTTTTTTTTAACGACCTTTTTCGCGCTCAACCTTCACGTTCTCTTTTCTTAGTTTCTATCCTCACGCAACGCCTGATTCCTATTTTTTGTTTCTTTCTTAACACCGCCGCCTTTTTCCCCTGAACAACAATTTTTTAACTTTAAGGATCAGCCTCTTATTCCAGTTTCACTGATTTTAAGAAGCTCGACAATATTAAAAATTGATCAATATTAAAAATCAATTAAATGCTCGACAATAAAATCATTCCTGATTAATTTCCTTCCTTTCAATATCTTCTCTTTCAATATCTTCTCTTTCAATATCATCCTTTTCAATATCTTTCTTTCCTTCATTTTTTGATTTTGAATTATAATCCTTCTTTGATCAAGAAATTGTAATTTAGAATTACAATCTCCTGATGTGGAATTACAATTTCCTGATTTAGAATCACAATCCACTGATTTGGAATTACAAATTTCTGATTTAGAATTTCCTGATTAAGAATCACAATCCCCTCATTTATAATAATTTCTAGACCATGATTTACAATTTCTAGACCAGGATTTACAATTTCCAGACTTGGAGCCACAAATCCCTGACCTAGAACTGCAACTCGAAAACAGAATCATTCCTTGATTTAGAGACACAATCATCCCTTTATTCAAAAAATATAATCATCACCAATTTTGATATGCATTTCAAGTCCTGAATCCTTAAATGAACCAAATTTCTGCTCACTTTTACTAATTAATTTTAAACCACAATTGTGAGCATCGAACAAGAATTAATTCTTACATTCATAAGTAAATTCCACTTTAATTACCGATTACAAAAGTGATTAAAAACTCCCGAGAAAATTTCATTCACTAAGCGTCCAGGACTTTGGGAATGAAGTCCCGAAAAAGCAGAACAAGTACAATTAAAAAAACCAATTCCTATCAATTACAATATGAAATCATCTTAAAAATAAAAATTCGTAACAAACAATTAATTTTAACTTTTCTTGATATCACAAGAATGATTCCGACATCTCAGGAATGATTCTGATATTTCAGGAATGATTCTAATATTTCAGCAATAACTTTCACACCCCAGAATTGATTTCCCAGAACTGATTTAAACAAATCAGGAATGATTTCAAAATCTCAGGACTTAGACATGATTTAGAAAAATCAGAAACGAAACTGAAACAACAGGCAGTTTGAAACAAATGCTTTGGTATCAGGGTAAAAATGTCGACAGTCTAATAATTTCGAGGTGTTATTTTTGTTGACAAAGAGCGAGCATAGGGAAGAATGAGTGCAGGAGGGATGAAAAACCGCGAACGCGGAAGCACCCTGATGCCTTCATCGCTTCTGCGTGTCGTCCTTAAAGTACCCTGGGGCCTAAGCATGCTGTTATACGTGAGAAGCGTGACGCGAACTCGCCGTTAAACAACAGAAAGGGTTATGTACATTAAAAAAATCGAAACAGAAAAAAAATACGTGAGACAAATGAGTCGCAATCATTCCGGTCACGTCACGCTTTTCCCCGTAAATATTTGTCTCCCTTGGCGCATTCAGAGTCTTAGTCTCGCTTTCCATCAAACCAACGTTCCTTTCTTATATCACTAAACCTAAACGGCGTAACGTTGTGTCGTCATATTAATAATTAAGAAAATTAATTCACCACTCGATATGCAAAGACGCTAATCAATATCGTTTCTATCAATCAGAATCGTTTCTACTAATCAGAATCGATTTTAATCAGGGTTGCTTTCTATCAGTATCGTTTCTACTAATCAGTATCGTTTTTATCAGCAATATTTTTACCAATCAGTATTTTTTGCTAATCAGTATTTTTAGCTAATCAGTATTTTTTGCTAATCAGTATTTTTAGCTATTCAGTATTTGTTGCCAATCAGTAAAGTTTTTACCACTCATTGTCAGTGCAATACTAATTGATAAACTAATGTTTACTAATCGGTATTGTTTTTACTAATCAGCACCTTTTTTAAAGTAAAGAGCTCGATTTTATTGAATAGAAGCGTTTTCACTGATTAGAATTGCATTTACTGATTGGAATCTTTTTGACTGATTGGACTCGCTTTTACTAATCACAATCGTTCCTACTAATTAGACTCGTTTTTACCGATTCGAATCGAGTTTACTGATAAGATTTGTGTTTACTGATTAGATTTGTGTTTACTGATTAGATTTGTGTTTACTGATTAGATTTGTGTTTACTGATTATAATTGTGTTCACTAATTAAAATCGTATTTGCTGATTAGAAAAGTATTCACGAAAAAATCGCATTCACTGATTAGAAACGTGTTTGCCGAATAAAATCGTTTTCACCGATTAGAATCGTGTTTACCCAATAGAATCGCTTTCACTGATTAGAATCGTGTTTACTGATTAGAATCGCGTTTAATGATTAGAATCGTTTCTACTAATCGAAATCGTCCCTATAAATTCAAATTGTTTCTAATAATGAAAAACGTATCTACTAATCAAAATCGTTTCTACTAATTACAAACCGTCGTTTGATTACAATCCACTGAAGGATTACAATCCATTAAATTAAGATTTAATAAATCGTCAAGAACAATTATAAAAAATAATATTAATAATAATAATAATAATAATCGTAGTGGAAACCGTGTAAAGTTGCAGGATGACGATAACGATGGTCGACTCGCCTTGAAATAGCGAGCGGATAAGCCGATGACAACGGTGGAAAAAAGAGGGGAAAAGGGAGAGGGTCCTTTAAGGGAAAAATTCGGGAACGCCAGGAAAAACGGGCTAGGAATTATGCGGAAAATTCGGAGGGGGGGAAAAGTGACTAGCGGCGGCGAGCTCTACAACTAAACAACAACAACAGTATTTTCAGTTTATAACAACATTAACAAGTAAGTTTCGCGTGTATGTACGTAGGTCAGTTTTATAATTACGTGATGGCTTATTTATTCAGTACACACGTTTAATTCCATCGCGTGTGCGTGACTATGAGCCAGTCGCGGGAGGATTTAGGTCGGTTCTAGAACGCTGGCGGCACTCTATCAAAGCGTTCGACTCTATCAAGAGTTTCTGACTCTAAAAAGAGTTTTTTAAACTCCGCTAGAGTTTTTCAATCTACTGGAATTCTTGACTCTACTAGAATTTTCGACTCTACTAGAGTTTCTGATTCTACTAGAGTTTCTGACTCTGCTAGAGTTTCTGATTCTACTAGAATTTTCGACTCTACCAGAGTTTCTGATTCTACTAGAATTTTCGACTCTTCTAAAGTTTTTGATTCTACTAGAATTTTCGACTCTTCTAGAGTTTCTGACTCTACTAGAGTTTTTGATTCTACTAGAATTTTCGACTCTTCTAGAGTTTCTGATTCTACTAGAGTTTCTGACTCTACTAGAGTTTCTGACTCTACTAGAATTTCCGACTCTACTAGAATTTCCAACTCTACTAGAATTTCCGACGCTGCCAGAGTTTGACTCTACCAGTTTTCAACTCTACTAGAATTTTCGACTCCATTAGAGCTGACAACTCTAGAAGAGTTTTTGACCCCATTGGAATTTTCGAACCCATTAGAGTTCTGGACCCTACGATAGTGGTTTGACCCTATTAGAGTTCACGACTCGGTTAGAATTCTTGACTCTATCATAGCAAGACAGGCAAGACGACATAGGTAAAAGTCAGGGTAGGCGTTTAGGCTAGGTAGTTGGGCAAGTAAAAAAAAGGTCCACTAGGTGCGGAAGGTCCTCACTCGTTGGTCTACATGCCGATTGGAGGGACTTGCACGTAGCGATAGATGTAGAGTCGATAGTCCTTGCTGGCGAGAACGACAGATCCGTCATCCATGAGAGCGACATCGAAGCACTGGGCGTGCTTTACCTTGCTCTCGAGTGCTGATACCAAGTGGCCGTCTTGCGTGAAGATGGTCAAATTGAAGTTGTTGTGATTGTCTGCGATGAGGATCTCGCCTGCTGCGTTGATGCCGACACCAATTGGATAATTGGTGATGCCTTCTCCTCCAATTTGTCTCAGGTAAGCTCCCTCGTAGTTGAAAACTTTGACACAGTGGGCTCTGTTGTCGCTGATGAAGATCTCCTGCTTGTCGTTGACCACCACACCGTTCGGGAATTCCAGGTGCTTGGAGCATCCGAACTTTTGCAGAACATTGCCACCTTGATCGAAGATGATGACTCTCATGACTTTGCATTCAACGACCACGATTCTGCCTTTAGAATCGACTGTAACTCCTCGTGGATGCTGCAGAATGTTGGCACCGAATTTACGAACAAACTGTCCATACTGATTGTAGATTTGAATCTGATGCGTCGGCGAACGTTCAGTGACGATTATATCGCCGGAGGTGCGAACAACAGCGACTCTGTTCGGATAAAGCAGTTGACCGTCTCGTTTGCCGCATTCTCCAAACTGGAATTTGAATCTTCCTTCCTTGTCGAAGATCTGGATTCGATGATTGTTGGTGTCGGCGACTATGATGTCGTTTTGAGCGTTGACGGCAACCCCTGAAGGTTCTGTGAATTGGCCCTCCATAACTCCGAACTCACCGAATTTGCAGTGGTAGATCATTTTCTGTCGTTTGATTTGTGACTTTGGTGGGAATATGGCAGCAGAAGACATGAGCTTCGATGTAAGATCGAGGACGGAGTCACCAGGTGCGGCTGTAACTGTTGCTACTGCAGGCAGAGGGAAGTGGTCGTTTGCGGTGACGGAGACTGGATAAGCGTCATTGCCACCGTTGCTCCACTTTTCGTATGGATTCATTCCAATGTCAGTGATGGTTGTCGAGAAAGGTCCAAGACTATTAGCAGAGCTGAACCTCTTGGAAATGACGCTGTTATTCTCAAAAGGCGATGGAGATGTGGACACGCAATTTGTACTCGTAACTAATCCGTTGCTATAAGGTCTGTCTAACAAGAGTCCTCCGAGGGATCCGGCACTTCCAGGTCCGCTGCTGTTGTTACTGCTTCCGTTTGAAAGAGAAGTTGGTCTGGCAATAGGTGGTTGTTTACTCGGTCCGGCATTGCTCTCACTATTGCTGCGCACATATCCAAACGTGTTCCTAACACCCACTTGGATCGCTTGATAATTACTAACAAATTCGAGATCAGCATTTTGACTGGAACAATCAGGCGAGTAGTTCAAAAGTAATTGCAATTTGGAATCGAGGAGCTTCTTGACCATGAGCACTTCCGTCACGGTTGTATGTTTGGTCAGTCTTTCAACAAACTCGCAGGTCTGCTGGATCTTGTCTGCCATTTCGTTAGCCTTTTGCGTGACGACTCCAAGGGAGATCTGCTTCGCGGAGAAGACGGATTCAAGCTCCTTGAGCAATTCCTGTTTGCGTTCTTCCAGCATGGATCTGTAGAATTGGAATGTATCGTTGATTTCGTTCTGAGCTTTGTGGTACTGAACTTGTAATCTTGCAGCGCCGTGATCGGCAGCTTTAACAGCGTTCCGAACATCGGCAGCTTTCGTTCGACACTCTTGAACAATCCTGTTGACTGCTTCGAGTTGTTGGGGTCCTACTTCAGAGATGTGAGCGCAATCGTGAAGTGGCGCTGGATGATCAGAGAGTGTACATTCTTTGCAAACTGGTACACTACAGAGTCTGCAGAAATATTTGAGGAGTTCAGACTTGTGTCGTGGACAGAAAAGGATTTTCTCGCCATTGCTGCCGCCATTGACGACGAGGTTATTTTTAGGTTCGCTGTTACCATTAGTTGATTCCAGCTTGGAGTCGCCGAGATTGAGGACTCGGTGCCCTTCAAAGCAATGCATGAATTGATGAGCCATCACGCAGTTTGGACACAGAAAATTTGCGCAGTCGAAGCACCTTGCTACCGCGTCTGATTCGGTGGACTTGCAACCGGTGCAACGAACCCCGTTGCCGCCACCGCCTCCTAGTCGGCAACGTGGGCAGGGTGCGTCTCCGGGTTTCGCACTATCCAAACAAAGATCACAACTATCGACGTCGCAGATCGCTGAGTCGCTTGCTGGTGGAGAACTTCCGCTCACCGTCAGCGGAGACAAAGAGGCCAGGGAGCCAAGGGAATTCGCGCGCGATTCCAGTGATGGTGTCGGAGAGGCCATCTTCAGTCAACCGGCATCCCTGAAAAACAAAAACAATCAATTAATTATCAAACATTCCTCCAATCTGCTCTTATTTTTAAACTATACTAAAATAAAACTGTCTGTTCGCTGCTATAATATGCTACCTGGTTACCCTGAAAGTCTTTAGGTAATTTTACTTCTGTTTCAACTCGGCGCCACCTAGAGGGACGCTCTGCAACTACGAAAAGCGTCCTTTCCGGTGGCGTCAAGTTTAAACACAGAGTTAAAACTTGGCCTTGTGTTTAAACTTGACGCCACCTAGACGCTTCGTAACTACCGAAAGAAAGTAACTCTACGTGTGTTTAAACTTCTCGCCACCTAGAGAGACGCTTAGTAACTACGAAAATAAGCTTACTTTCCTCCAACAGAGAATTCCACCAAAGCGAATCATCAATCTAGTAAAAAAATACTCCGAAAGTAGTAAAAAGCGTTTAATTTCAACAATTATTTGTAATATTATTATTTTTTTTAAATCCTGAATGACAGGCGGGGCAACTTTGAATGATAGGGAAGAGAAAGCAGTTAATCTCAAGGAATGAATTGTTATTCAGAACAGGGAAGTTCAAGAAAGCCGGAGACCTTTCCAATAAAAGCATAATTTGCGAGAAATTATCATGAACGGTGACGAATTAGAGATTGCCTTTGAGACAAATCCTACACGTTTCCCACGCGCGAAGGGCGACGTAATCTGAACTCTCTTTTTATCGCTGCCTCTCTCTTTTCCGCTTCATCTTCGTCCTCCCGTATAGCCGACCCTTTAATTAAATCGCTCGTACCCGCCTGAACGACCATGTTTCACCTGAGTGCCCGCACTCTGGCATTCTACGAGACCAAGGTCACGAATACGAAGGTCATCGCACCCATTTTATGCGGGTGGCTTCACCACGGGTTCAAATTTGAATCTGACTATTAAATGAGACAGTCAGCGAGCGACAAAAACAAAGAGAAGAGAGCAAAGAGAGCTGATGAATGAGAACAACAAGGTAAGAATGAGAGTCCAAGAAAGAGTGAGAACATACCTAAACTGAAAAATTACGATTCATAACGACCGGTTTTTCCTGCGAAACGGAAGAGATCTCAGTCTCGAGGTTAAAGAGCAACAGGGGACGAAATGAGCTGAGCTAAGTCGATTCCAGGAAATGCTTGGATTCGCCATTGGCTGGTGCTCGTTGGTAACCTTCGTGCAGGAATTTCGATCGTGTCCGTGATAACGAGGTGAACGTTCCTCTCAGAGGAAGTCATCGCCGTCGTCGCTGCGAGCTTAACGGCAAATGGAACATTAAAGGCCGGAGGTTCAAACAAAGAAGATTTGATGACTTAAGCCACGTGAGAAAGCCGACATGCAAAGAAATTAATTAGGTGCTATTTTCCAAATTACCTATCACCTTCAGTTTCCTGCTTCCTTGTTCAAACATTTTCCCACCTTTTCAAAAAACTCCACATTCCTATCTCTACTTCCAGTTTCAGTTTTCAATCACCGCTCCTTCTACCACTTTTATCTAATTACATTTTCTCTATTAATTTGATGCCACATCCATTCTGATCGAATGGATAATTTTTAGTAATCCATTCAAGTGATCAATGAAGCAAAATCAGTTAACAAAGAACAAAATCTTATCCAAAATTTTAATAAACCTTTAATAAATCTCTCTAAAATTTTAATCTTATTCAAAATCTTAGTAAAAATCTTACCCAAAGTCTTATTTACAATCTTATTCAAAGTAAGCTTTGGTTTCGATGATTTAGAATAGTTGTACTGTATTTTTTGTACCCTCATGGCACTGTTAGTTTTTTGTTTTAAAATCTACCAAATGAAGCAGTAATTTGCAAATGATCTGGATGTTTCGATAAAAATGTATGTTTTCATAATTCTTGTTATAGAACTTGTATTAATGAGAGCTATAATGAAGTTTGCTAATCATTCGCTTCCACTGTCGGTCCAATATTTTGCTAATGATAATTTTCCCATTGGGTACTGATCATCAAGAACAAAATTTCTGATGTGACAATCAAGTAAAGTGGGAATTTCGCCACGAATTCGGTTGAGTTGTAATCGAGTCAATTGAATAATCCTTCCACGAATTCGGTAGAGTTGTAATTAATTCAACTGAGCAATCCTACCACAAAATTGGTTGAATTGTAATCGATGCCCTAAAATCAATCTCACTACGAATTTGGTAAAGTTGTGATTCTCAAAAATCAATCTCGTTACGAATTTTTGTATTCTCTTTTTATTCTCTTTTTTTTATTTTCAAAAATCAATCTCTCAACGACTTTGACCAAAAGTCTTATTCTACTTGAACTAAAATCAATTTCTCAAAAAATTTAACTGTTACAATTGCTTCAACTGAATCT
Organism: Ganaspis sp. Gsp50; assembly: GCA_011057455.1. Classification (NCBI taxonomy): domain Eukaryota; kingdom Metazoa; phylum Arthropoda; class Insecta; order Hymenoptera; family Figitidae; genus Ganaspis; species Ganaspis sp. Gsp50. The sequence continues at coordinate 44,940 of WNHD01000066.1, forward strand.
TTTTCTAAACAAAAAAGTCTTTTCTCAACAGAAGAGTCTTTCCATCAAAATCGATGCAACCAAAGTTTTGAAAGTCTCCGTTGCCCTGCAATTATTGTTCAGCACAATTTTCCAGAATTGCAGTAATCCAGTTAGCTGAAAACATCTCAAAACGATTCTCCCTAAAACCAGACACATTTTCCTGATTTGGAAAATGCCAAGGAATATACATGAAACTCCAGTTATTTAAATTTAGATAGTTCTGGAGGACAGTATATGCAAATGATAAAGAAAAAAGCAATGTCTCTAAAAAGACGGGTGAATAGTAGGGAGCACCTGCGAATGACTTTTACGGCAATTGCCAAGATCGTAAACTGGTAAGCAGATCGTTTCGTCTCGTCCGTTAGTCTGGTTTTGCATTTCAAACTATCAGAGAGTGAACACTGGTTGGATGGAGTGGTTACTCTGGACAGCTCCATTCATTCGGAACGATAATATTCTGTTTGAAAGGATTGACGAAGCTTGACCATAAATACGGTGGTGACGCTAGTATATTTTTATATGCAGCCATCATCCATAAAAAAGAATGACGCCGTTATTATTTGAAAAAAATGCATTTTCAAAAGAGAGCCAGTAATTCTATGGCATATGCGTGTCGAGGTGCAGGGTGCGTGCACCCTTCGATCGATGAACGACGTTCAGGGGTCGTCAAGTGCTGCTACCCTTCTCTTCGCGTTTCTCTTGCCCTCTCTTTCTTCTCTCTCACTCTCTGCCTTCTCTCTCACTCTACCTGTTTTATCTCTTTCCCTCCCTGTCTTTTCTCTATTCCCCTCTGTCTTTTCTCTACTTCTCTCTGTCTTTTCTCTACTTCTCTCTGTCCTTTCTCTACTTCTCTCTGTCTTTTCTCTACTTCTCTCTGTCTTCTATCCAACCCTCTCTATCTCCTCTCTTTCTCCTCTCTATCTCATCTCTTTCTCTATTTTCCCTCTCACTTTTTTTACTTTCTCTCTCACGCTTTGTCTCTTCTTTTTGCTTCCTCTCTAACGCTCTCTGTCTCTACTTTTCCCTTCTCTCTTTTTCTTTTTCTTTTTCCTTCTCTATCTCCCTCCCTATTCCACTTATAATCCCTCTTTCCTACTTTTTCGCGATCTCCCTATCCCTCTTTTTCCCGATCTACCTTTCTCTTTTCTTCTCTACTCCCCTCGTACGTTTTCTGTCTTTTCTTTCTCTCTGCAGCGCATTTTCGAGACCATCTTTTACTCTTGTTACTACCTCTCGTATTCTATTTCCTAGATTCTATTTCCTTCTATTTCTATCTTGTATTTCCTTCTATTTCTATCTTCTATTTCCTTGATTTTGTTTCCTTGTATCTCAAATGAACGATTTGGGATACAAAGAAACACTTTGTCTTATTTTTTCCTTGTCTCTTTTTTACCTTCTTTCTCGCTTTGCTTCCTTATTTTTTATACCTTTCTCTTATTTTCTTTCTTGCTCTTATTCATCTATACTTACTCTTTACTCTTTCCTTACGCCTTTGGGGTCTCCTTTCTAGACATGCTTTCTTCCTTCTCGATATGTTTCATTCTCTCTTTCTCTCTTTCTCTCTTTTTCTCTTTCTGCTTCGGCTTTTCCTCTCATTACATTCCTCTTTTCGCTGCATCTTTTCTTGCTCCTTCTCTTCTATTTTCCTCCTCTCTCCAGTTTTCTCGTCTTCTCTCTTGTTACCTTCATTTCTTATTTCCGTTATCTTTTTACTATTCATTTTATTTTCATTTCTATTCTCCCCCTTTCTCTTGTCCCTCTAATTTATATTTCCTTTGAAAAAATTATTCCCATCTCTCTCTATTTCCGCCTATCCGTTTTTATTTTTTTATACCTTTTTATTTCCCTTTATCCCTTTTTATTTTCCTTATCCATTTTTATTTTCTTCTATCCCTTTTTTTTACCTCCATACCTTTTTATTTCCATCTATCCCTTTTTATTTTCATCCATCCCTTTTTATTTTCATCTATCCCTTTTTATTTTCCCCTATTCGTTTATTTCCCTCTATCCCTTTTATTTCCCTCCATCCCTATTTATTTACCACCATCCCTTTTCATTTCTCTCCATCAATTTTTATTCCTTTCCATACCTTTTTATTTCCCTCCATTAATTTTTGTTCTCCTCCATCTCTTTTCATTTCTTCCCTTTCTCTTTTGATATTTTTCCACTCATCTATATTTTCTCTATCCTTCTCAATTTCTCTCCAATCTCTCTATTTTTCTCTATCCCACTCTTTCTCTTTATTCCACTCTATTTTTCTTTCTCCCACTCTGTTTCTTTTTATTCCACTCTATTTTTCTTTCTCCCACTCTGTTTCTCTTTATTCCACTCTATTTTTCCTTCTCCCACTCTATTTTTCTTTCTCTCCCTGTTTCTCTTTCTCCCACAGAATTTCTCTATCTCCCTCTCATTTTCCACCCTCTCGATGTCTCTGCATCGCTCTCGATTTCTCACCATCTCTCTCGGCGTCTCTCCGTCTCTCTCGATTTGCGTGCTCTCTCTTCATCCCTTTCTCCATCGAGCTACCCTCTGCCTCCTCTTCCACCCCTGTCCACTCTTTCCCCTTGCAACTGGCGGCAGACTGCCGGGGTTGAATATGTACAGTTCGTTCGCACGAGCGTCGACCTTGGACGAGAAAAGTCGGGAAGGTTCTCCAGGGTTCTTTTTTTGGCGAGACTCTTCTCACAGAGCTGAATATCGAGAAAGCAGCGTGAAAAACTGCATATCCGTGTGATAAAAGATGAGATGGAGTTTGAGAATGAGAACTTTATTCCGTGAGAGTTGGAGGAGTTGTGGAAAGTATTGACCTATCCGGTTGCTAAGCACTACCAAGGTCAGGCTGTCTAGGTGCAATATGCGACTCGAGGACGCCAATGACGCTTGTTTTCCTCTTGTAATAATTTGGTTACAACACTGTGGTACTGGGAAGCGGAGAGGGGGAAGTAATGTTGCGCGTTTCAGGCGCTCAATTTATTTTATATCTGGATCTCGGGCAAGGGATTTTCTCTAGGTCTCTTTAATGACTGTGAAATACTTTCAAGGCTAGCAAAATCGTTAGGAAACCCCTACCTTTGCAACAACTGCATCCGAACAATTTACCTTTCAACATTATTTATTAAATATCTTTCTCCCAACGAGATCAAATATTAACTTTTATTTATCTACTTATATGTAAATAAAAGTTATTATTATTATTTATTATAAATAAATACTATGTACTATTCTAAACTCTTAATTTTCAAAAATTATCATAAATTATTAATTTGCAACAAATTCGGAAATACCAGATAAAAATCACATTTTGAAATTTGAAATTCACCCAGAAAAACGTGTTTTTGATTTAATGTGTCCAGTAATGTTTAGATTTAATTGAACGCAACAGGCAAACGTTTTATTCACCTTAAACGTTTATTAAACGTAATGGAGCAAATAATTCGTAGCTATGACAAGTATCAATAAATGTGTACTAATATCCAAATAATTTTGCGCAATAAATAACAAATTTACTCTCATTAAGTATCAATTGAACAATATTTTTGCCGGAACTATCTGGAAGCTCGGGGCTAGAAAGTTCACAATAACAGAAATTAAAATCCTTTTTTTAATATTTAAAAACTATTAAAAACCGTATAACAAAACTAAATAAAAACCATAACTTTAAAATAATATTTATATTACAACAAAACGAATAGGGTCCCGTCTGTACACTTTGTGTACGGAACTCTAATAAAAAGAAATAAATAATAAAAAAAATAATAAAAATAAAAAGAAATAATAATAAATTTGTCTTTTAATTTTTACTTTTAGTAATAAATGACAATAATAGAAATATTGATAAAATATTAATTAATTTATTTATCTAAAACGAAATATCAATTACAATATAATTCAATTAACCAAAAAAATGAGCCATTTTTCTTAAAAACTGCAATTATCGAGTAAATAAAAAACATAAAAAAAAATCTAGAAACTGGAGAAAAAATCCAGGACCTTAGTCTAGGTGAAAACGACGAGGAAAAGGACCTTGAATAAAAAAATTGCAACCCCGTGATTGTGTCTAGTGTGTATGATCAAAGTTAGCAGACGTATGTTTTTCGATTTTTTGGGGTGAATTTTCATTGGTGGGAGAAGATTGCACCCTAGTTGAATGCACTGTAGCTCTGTGGGTAGAAGGGAGGGTGGGGGAGAGTAGCGGACGACGCGTCTGGTTGCCATGGCGATGCTGCATCGACCGCCCCAACCCCAACGTCTGGGGGGTTCGACTAGGGTCTGGGAGAGTTTCTGGCGGGGGTAGGCGCCCCAGGAGAATAGCGCTAGCGGTGCATCGCCCTTTGATATAAAAGCATTTATGTGTTTCTAACCATGTATATAGACGGGCGATAAGCAACTTGAACGTTTATTATTAAAGTTATGCAATAATCCTGCCTTTCGATTCTATAACACGACAATCGATTTTACAAGTTGGAATCAGTTGTTGCCTACAGGTTGTGGTTGTAAGGTTAATGCTATGTTCAAGGTCATGACAACCAAGACGACCACGACTACAACTACGACGACGGCCACGTATAGTTTGACACGGTCTACACGAGTCTTTCAACTCTGCGGTTCTTTTAAAACGTTTACACTCGCCACAAAGACAACTGCTTCTTTCCAACTTTGACCTTGACTTTCGTTCCTCAAAAAAGCCCCAATAAAAAACAGCCGAAACAAAAAAAAAAACAGCCGAAACAAAAAAAAACAGCCGAAACAAATAAAAACAGCTGAAACAAAACAAAACAGCCGAAACAAAAAAACAGATGAAACAAAAAACAACCAGAACAAAAAGCAGGCAAGCAAAAAGGAAAAACATTGTCTTGTAATAAATGGAGATTTTTTTTTTAATTGAAAAAAAGGAAATAAGTTAGTCTACGTATGGCAGAAAGGTCAATATTTTAATTTACTAAAATGTCAATTCTTTTTGAAAATTGCAATTCATTTTTACAAATTTCAAATCGTTTAAAAAGATTTAATTTTCGAGAATACATTTTAAAAGATTTCAATTATTTTCCAAAATTGAAATCGACTTTCAAAAATTGCAATTAATTTTTTAAAGATTCCAATTCACTTTCAGTAAATTTTTACTGATTTAAATTTTTAAAATTTAAATCGTTTTAAAGAGTTGCAATTCATTTCCATAAATTTCAATTCATTTTCGAAAAATTTCAATTCACTTTCAATAATTTCCAATTCATTTCCACAAATGTCAATTTATTTTCGCAAATTTCAATTCACTTTCAATCATTTCCAATTTATTTTCGCAAATTTCACTTCATTTTTAAAAGTAGCAATTTTCGCAAATTTCTAATTCATATTTGCAAATTTCAATTAATTTTAAAAAATGCCAATTCATTTTAAAAAGTTGCAATTCATTTCCACAAATTTCAATTCATTTTTTAGAGAAAAGTATATCTTTTTCAAAAAACACTTCATTTCTGCACAAATATTTTTTTGTAAAAACACCTTCTTGTTGCAAATGTAATTTCTAGTTGCAAAAACACTTTCATTGGCAGAGAAAGACTTTCTTTCGGCAAAAACACTCTCTTATTACAAATAAATGTTCTTCAAATGAAATAAAATGTTTTTCAAACCAAATAAATCCATCAAACAATTTTACATTTTTTGCTTAACTAATATTTCTTATTTAATTTACCATTCAATTTACGTTTTCTATTTAATTTACATTTCTCGTTGAATTTAGCTTTCTCATTCAATTCCCATTTATTTTATATTTCTCCTTCATGTTACATTTCTCCTTTATTTTAAGTCTCTCCTTTATTTCCTCCTTTATGCAAAATATTTATTTTACACTTCTCCTTTATTTTACATTTCTCCTTTATTTTACATTTCTCCTTTAATTTACATTCCACGATGCAAACACATTGTTTTCTCTAAAAAAGACTCTCTTCACATTCGAAATAAAAATAGAAATAATTTAATAAAATAAAAGTTGAGTTTGTTTTAACGAGACAAGGCTTTTTCATTCTATCCGGAAATGGAGGGTACGAGATTAAAATTTTGTTGTGTTGTGGGGGATGAAAAAAAGTGTCATTGGTGCTGTTATTAATTGAAATAGATTTTTCAAGAGGCTTACGAGTGAAACAGAACACCCAGTACAGAAACGAGTTTCCGGTGTTCCGGACGAGTAGCAAAATCAATAATGCCAACGATCATTAAAGTCATTTACGTCCCAGTAATAGTAAGCTAACGAATGGACGAATAAACACCGACTCCGTTGCTTTTTCACACTCGATTGGATAAATGCTACAGGTAATCATTGTCATTGGCTTTTTTCAACAACAGTAATCAAACCTCGAATCAAACCTCTGTTAAATCTCGTCAAAAAATAAGACACTAGAACCTTTATAGTCGCTTAAAACAGATAATTAATTGACACATTTTAAAACGTTAAATTTTACTTCTTCCACACTTCCTGCAAATAAAAACTCTTCGTTTCATTTTTTATATTTTATAAAGTCAAAATTAGATCAGAAGAAAGAAGCGAAGAAAAATCAACTTTGAATACAATTTTCAATTCATTTCTAAAACTCAATCCCGAATTTTATAATCCTGAAATTGCAACAAATTTCAGAACCAACGAATTTTTTTTACAAAAGTAGCTAAAAGTTGAAGAAAAAAACGTTTTTCAATAAAAACAAACAATTGTAATGAAAACTTTTAAAAAACATGTTTTACGTGTGAATCTATCAGTAAATTGAATCCTACTTTAGTAAAAAGTATTTTTAAAATAGAAAATTCAGTTTCTTGTAAAGTCAAATGTTGATTCTATTTATTACAAAATTAAGTTTTGTTTTCGATTAAAATAAAAACCGAATTCCTAGCCCTAGGGACTTTTGTCTTCTTTAAATAAATAAATACATAAATAAATAAATTACCGAATTTAGATTCCCGAATTCGTTTGTTAAAAATAAATCAGAATTTTAAGATAGTCTATTTTAATTAATTCACAAATTTATATTTGTTTCAATTAATTCTAGGAATATGTTTTTAATTAGTGCTGGGAGCAGTGGAGCTTGTCCTTGTCGAATGACAAAGACACTTGAATGCTGAGCTGATAAAAAAATCATTGAATTTATGTAGACTTTTATTGGTTAAATTTAATTTCTCAACGACAATCAATTCTGGAAATATATTTTTAATTAGAGTTCTCAGTTGAGCATCGAAGCTATTTGTAATCGTCTTTGTCAAGCTGCGAAGACATTTCAATGCTTTTAATCACATGGACTCGGTCGGTCAATCCAATAAAGATAATCCAAATGAAATCCTAATAATCCTTTTCCCCTTTGTAATCACTGAGGAACGAAATTAGATTTGTAGCAGCTGTATTTAAATATTACCAACCAGAGAGGCAAAAAGTAAAAAAGAAAAAGAAAAACACCAAAACGAAGCCAGCAAATACCCAATTAATTTGCTAATTCACAACTCAATTCCAAAATTCCATAAAATCTGAAAACCAAGAGAAAAATTCAAAACCAACAAACAGGAATCTTTTCACTGACAATTCGAATTTTAGAACTGAATTTTAAAACCGAACTTTGAAACCGAGCTTTAAAGCCGAATTTTGAAACCAAGATTTTTAAAAATCGGGTGAGAACTAAGTGAGAACAATTTTTCGAAAATTGATAAAAGTTAATTTAAGTTTCATCAAAAAAATAATGATAATAATTGCGAAAAGGAAAAATGAGGGAAAGAGGAAAAAATCTAATTTCAAAGGAGTAAGGAAAATAAGATTAAAATTAAGTCGATTGAGAGTGAAATTGAAGTTTAATCTTCATTTTTTTTAGAAAAGGGCTGAATTTAATGTGAATGTGAAATTTAATTTTGATAAGTGGACGGAAGGGAAAAGTGAAAGACGAATGCTTTGTTTCATCAATGTTATAGGCTCTTGAGGAGGTTTGTTCATCCAATCGATATCAAAGAGCGTCCACAGGGCTGACAATATAAGGGCTATTGACCGCGAATACCCAACTTTGATAGGAACTCGATAAAGAAAAAAGGAAAAAAAAGAAAAAGAATAAAAAGTAGAAACTATGGAGCTAGACGTATATCATTGATCCGCCATGGAGGTATGCCATTCGTATGATTTTATACAAGTTCAAATAGAAACGTTTCTCTTGTTTTACTACAGCATTATACCTTTCTAGCTCAAAAATAAACCCCTTCACTTTATTCATGATAAAAATTTCTATGTAAAAAAAATCCATTTTGTTATATTTATTAAATTGGGGATCCTTTTGCAGTCAAATATTTTTAGCAACTTTGATAAAAATTAACGTCAATTCTTCTTTTATATTTTCTATCGTATTTTAAAACAAGGGACAAAGAATTTTCCCAGAAAGAAATATTACAAAAGAATCGCCCAATTACTGTACAATATTTTAATGGACTGGAATATTTTTTTAAAAAGATAAACAAACGTAATTTGATAAAATGGAATTCGCTATAAAAAAAAGTAATTTGATAGAAAAAGAAATATTTTCTTAAAGCATTCTTTTTGTAAAAAGAAATATTTTGTTGAAGCATTCTTTTTGTAAAAAGAAATATTCTGTTCAAGCATTCTTTTTGTGAAAAGAAATAACTTAAGAATATTAAAAAACAAAAATTATTAAGAAATTTTCGAGGAGAAATAATTTCATGATAAACAAAAAATATGTAAAAAATCTTAGTGGAAAGAAATACTTTGATAAAAACTATCTTGACCGGAAGAAATACTCTGATAAAAAAATATTATCATAATCTTTTGAGTAAAAGAAATATTTTCCTAAAAAGCGCCTTCAAAAGAAGAAATACTTTTAGTGACAATTTCTTCACCAGATAAAACATTTGTACAATTGCTTCACAAGAAAAGAATATTTTTACAGAATCATTTTAATCGAAATTTCTTTGTAGAAAGAAATAATTTAAAAACTTTACACGAAAAAAGATTTTTAAAACATGTAAATTTTAAAACACGTAAATTTTAAAACACAATAAATATTTAAACAGAAAAATTATCTTCATAGGCAAAAATATTTTTCTAAAAATTGCATTCGCAAAAAAATTTCTTTTTCAAAATTATCTTCATAGGAAGAATGACTATTTTCTAAAAAAAAATCGTCTTCAGTCAAAAATACTTTTTCAAAAATAATTTTCAAAGGCAGAAATACTTTTCCAAACTCATCTTCAAAGGCAGAGATTCAAAAAGCTTTTCGTCACAAGAAAGCAATTTTCATAACCAAACAATATTACCCAAGAGCAAAATACAAAAGGAACAATTTCGAAAAAATGGCAATTTTTCGTTTTGCTTGAAAGAAAAAAGAATAATTTCACGTACAAAAGCAACGTTCAATTAAAGTTAGATAATGTTTCTTTCAAAGTTTTAAGTACCCTAGAAGTAAGTAGAGGAAATGGAATCAAGAAAGTAAAACGAGCGCAATAAAAAGAGGTTTTACAAAAGATGATTTCCCTCTTCTGGAAATTCTTATCGAGAGAAGGTTGAGAAAAGCACTTTTTCTTGCCGAGACAAAAAAAGAAAAAGAAAAAAGATAAATACAAGTGCAACTTTTAGTTTACGGTAATGAGTTGTAAAAAAGGAGACGAATAACGTAAAAAGAGACACGGAACGGAGCCCTTGAATTTTGTAGAATAAGATTCGTGCGAGTGGAACGTTTTGCGGCATTTCCGGATGCTGTGGCCGTTCCGGATAGGAACTTTACGAGCGGCGCAATCGTGTCATCCAGGGGGTCACTGTACTCCGCGAACTTCAAGTCAGAAGGTCATCCAGTTATTTCAAATCAGAGATCAACTCTCGTTAAGAGTGTACAGCGAAATGAATAGCGTATCATTTACGTTGATCGCAATCATATCTCTCCTTTCACGTGTGTACGTGCACACATAAAAAATAACTTGAAAATTAGACATATACACAAAATTCATAAAAACACTCATAAAAAAAAATTCATAAAAAATATTTCTATAAAACATTCATAAAAAGTATTCATAAAAAATATTTGTATAAAATATTCATCAAAAATGTTTTTATAAAATATTCATCAAAAATATTTGTATAAAATATTCATCAAAAATATTTGTATAAAACAATCATAAAAATATCTGTAAAAAACCATAAAAATATTTATAAAAAACAATCATACAAATATTTTTAAAAAACAATCATAAAAATATTTGGGTATTATAAAAATATTTGTAAAAAACATTTATAAAGACTACTTGTGAAAAACATAAAACGTAGAATAACTCGCGTAAAATAAATTTGACAAATTTTTGTTTGTGGCTGTTTTTTTAAAAAAAGACGGAGATGAAAGTACGGCGGGAAAAAGTGAGTTCTGAGAAGGTGGTTGGTCGACGTGACATGACTTTTAATGAGAGGTTCAAGCACCGTTTGACCGGTCGCTGAATCATCGTTAAGCGGTAGTTACGCGTCTACAGTCATTCAGTAATTTATTTATCGCTCTAAACGAAGATGTAAGACCGTCACTTCACTTGCTAAATTTTTTTTTGGTCCATTTTAAGATCGAGGCCAAAGGGGAGGACAATAAAATCTTTCGCTCTCTTTTTTTTCTCTTTCCCAATATGATATTTACTTCTGTTTCCTCTCGGGGCTCTTAAAAATTAACTGATTCTAATTTTACGCATAAAAAAAAATTTAATGAAATTATTTGTGATGCGAAAAGAATTTACCAGCTTTTTGTACAATTAATTATTTACTAAAAACAATTTGTTGATTATTTATTAAATTTAGTTCTTCCCAGAAAACTGCTCTCTTTTCCGAATTCTCAAATTGAATTAAATTTCTTCGACAAAGATAAAATCTTTGTTCAATCTTGGAACAAGTTGAAACAATGCTTCCCTATGAGGAAGCAAAAACTATAGGTATAATTTTATAAAGTTGGAAGATATTTTTCTTGCTCTTTTTTTGAATAACAAATTTTTTATGCTCGACAAAATTTTTTTAACACAAACGATTGCATTGTTTTTTCTGTTTTTGCGGAAATGGGGCAAATTTTCAAAGAGTCTGGAATTACAGTGAAGCAGTGAATTGAGACGAGCTTGCAGAACATAAACGACAGGGTTCAGAAAAGTCTGTGGGCCAAGAAGCGGAAATAACTAATTTGAGAAATGGCCAGGGCGGGTGGTACACTTTGAGATATTTCAATTAGATTCATCAAAGCAATTAATGTTTCTCAGAGGTCTTATTTACGTAAATTTATTCATCACTTTAACGAGTGTTGTGTCATTAATTCAGCATGCTTTTCATTCCGGAATATTGATCTTCCACGAATCAAATTTTCTTGTCACAATCTCTCATTTTTTTCTTCTCATTTATTTTTTTTAAAAGAGAACATTACATTATTACTCTAATTTTAATCTACTTATTTCTTACTTTAACTTTTTTTCACCGCAATGTGTTTAGCTTTTATTAAAATTGATTATAGTTTTAATTAATTCTGTAAAAATGTAAATTCTTGTTATAAAAATATATTAAAATTCATGAAAAATGTTTTAAACCTTTTAAGCTCTTTAACAAAGTTGAATAAAAATGTTTTGAGAGCTTAATAAAGTGGTTTTATATATTTTTTGTGTTTAATATTTCAGACTAATAAAATTTTTACACAATCATAACTCTTCAAGAAAATTTTCGCTAAAATCGTTGCGATTTTAAAGTTTTTATGAAAACTTTAATATAAACAAAAATAACTTTAATAAAAACAAAAAATTTTCAATAAGAATAAAACTTTAATAAAAACAGAACTTTAATACGAAGCAAACTTTAATACGAAAAAATCTTTAATACGAAAAAAACTTTAATACGAAAAAAACTTTAATACGAACAAAACTTTAATACGAAAAAACTTTAATACGAACAAAACTTTACCTAATACGAACAAAAATAACTTTAATAAAAACAAGAAACTTTAATAAGAACAAAAAACTGCAAAACAAAAAATGTAATAAAAACAACAAACTTTAAAAAAAAAACGAAAACGATAAAGCAACTTTAATTCTAGTTTCTCTTTTCGCACCTTTACACTGAAAAAAATCCATCCGAAAAATTCAAGTACAGTCCCTTAGTAGAACGGAAAATAATTAAACTAAGTACATTTATACTTGAAATAACTGTTA
>WNHD01000067.1:0-125179 GCA_011057455.1 Ganaspis sp. Gsp50
ACAATTACGGTCCTAACACAAACATTCAATTATAATAATAAATATAATTATTTAATACTATTATTATAATTATATTATTAATACTATTATACTATAATTATCAATTAATAATGTGTAAATAACTTGTGACCTTTGGTCCAGTGACCAAAGGCCACAAATGATTTACACATTTTTAATTGACAATTGAGGTACTAAAACAAATATGCATGAATAATAATAATAATTAAAATTATTTAATACTATTGTACTATAATCATCAATTAATAGTGTGTAAATTACTTGTGGCCTTTAGTCCAGTTACCAAAGGCTTCAAATGATTTACACACTTTTAATTGGCAATTAATGTACTAACACAAACATTAATAATTATTTTTCCTTTCATTAAAAACAAAATTTATAAACTCTTGTCTAATTTAGTAAACATAAGAATACGTTAAATTAAAAACATTAATGATATCTACTGCAATCATATATCTACCGTTGGACACCATGCTAGTGATACATTTCGCTGTTTCAGACTACGCATTTGTTGCATGTATAATTTTCTTTTTAATGCCAATCGCGATTTTATAAAATCAGCTAAATATTATATCGCACATGAATCGAATAAACTTTTGTTTGTATTCGAAAATACGTGTCATTTAAAAAAAAATTTGCTAATTATATAGCGCCTTCAAATTTTATCGTTAAATAAAATTTAAATTCTATTAAAATTTTATCGCCTTTAAATTTTATCATTGCAAAAAATTTGCAGATAAAACAAATCGATTGTCAAAACAATAATTATAATCTCCAAATTTTGTATTAGTAACTTTTTCGCTATACGATAACAATAGTCAAAATGAAATAATAACTTTATAATAAATAAACATTTATTCGAAATGTATAAAGTGGCCATCCATAAACTACGTCACGCTTTCGGGGAGGGGGGGGGGTTGAATTTGCTGACCGTGATGATCTGTAGAAAAAATGGCGCTAATACATGTGAAGTTTGTGACGACAGGGGGGGGGAGGGTGGAAAAATGTGAAAAATGGCGTGACGTAGTTTATGGACAGCCCCTAATTTATTATTTTATATTGTTTAATTTTATTAAATTTAATTTATTTAAAGGTAGGTAATAATATAATATAATTTTTAAAAGTAATAATATATGAAAGTATAGAAAGGTTGAAGAGTTATAATTAAGTTATTATTTTTTTGTATAAATTTCGAATTTAAAGAATTTGTAAAGAAATATATTTTTAATAAAAAAATATTTTTATTTCTAGTAAATTTGTATGCATCTTCAATAACATTCGTGTTAATGTCAATATCTCCAGTTATTCTCGATAAATTGCATCCCTTGAATGAAACTCGTCCGAGACAATTAGTGTACGCGGCAAAATTTCCATTAGATGAAAAAAAATACATTAATTGGCTTTTAGTACATGGGACTTTTACTGCAATGTTCAATTTGACTATTATGTTCAGTTGTGAAGCAATGTTTGCTGTAACAACACAGCATGTTTGTGGTTTGTTTGCAATTGTTAGGTAAACAATTAATTTTATTTTTCTTAAAATCGCCAGAATGTGAGACTTTATAAAATGAAAAAAAATATTCAAAAATATGTAAATTACATAAATTTCAAAATGGTTTACTTTTTTCTGTTAAGCAATATTTTTTTTTATTTCTGTTTGTCGAAAATTTTCTATTTACATTAAAAAAGTATATTTTTAAAAAATTAAGTAACAATCACCATACTGTAATAATCTATTTAATTAACAACAGAGTATAGAGAACAATAGAAAAATACAATGGCTCATTACATACCAATATTGTTAAAAAAACAGTAAAATTTTTTAAAGGATATTTCTTCGAGTAGAAAAAATTAGAATAAAATCACACAAAATGTTATTTAGATTTGGTGATTTTTAGCAACTTTGATATAAAAATAATTTTATAAATTTCTCGCTTTTTGTTAATTAATAGATCCCAGTTAAAAAATGCAATGACACTTACGCATAAGGAAAAAATGTGTAAGAACTCGAGAGATCTGTTGTATAAACAATTAACATATTCTATTAAATGTCATAATTATGCACTACAGTACGTAACATTTTTGTCTAAAGTGAAATAAGTAAAGAAATTGATTTTTCACTGATAAAAATGATTTTTCACTAATAAATAATAATTTTTTCATCAATAAAAAATAATTTATTTCTAATGGAAAATCAATTTATAAATAATTATATAAATAATAATTTAGAATTTCCTTCTCCTAATTTATAGTTTATAATAAAATAATGAAAATTTCTTTATTTATTTTTAAATTATTCATTTCCCAGTGATCTGTAGGGATCAAATTGATCCAGAAAAGCGAATCAAAACGTTGCAGATCAACATTTTGATTCGCTTTTTTTGGATCAATTTGATCCTCACGGTTCACTGTGATTTAAAATTGTTAATAATTTAATTAAAAATTACAGATACGCGAAAATACTTGACTCTATTTTCTCTCCAATTTTATTTGGTGTAGTAGGATTAAATGTGATACTTATCAGCTCTGCTCTATTGCAGGTAAATTACGTCTATTTCCCCTTTTTATTTAATATTCCCTTAAAAAAAAAAAAAAAAAATTATTTTTATCACAGACTTTGAATTCTTTTGGAAATTTCTACAAAACAATTAAATATGGAATTCTTGGCTCTGGTTCCATGATTCATCTTTTCTGTTTAACACTGCCGGCTCAAAATTTAATGGACAGTAGCATGATTGTTTCATATGGAAGGTGAATATTTTTTTACAAAAAAAAAAAAAAAAAATAGAAAATAATAATAATAAAATAATAGTAATAATAATAAAAAAAATGATTAATACAAATTTCAACTTTGGTGAATTTTATATAACGTGTATTAATTTCATTCGTAATTTGATAATATTATTACACAGATTATTTCCATATTTATTTATTATTAAATGGGACAATAATTTATTAAATATTCCATAAACAATACAATCGTTTGTAGACTTTATTAAAATATGCCGAACAGTTTTAAAAAAGATAAAGTTTTCTCAAATGTTCAAAATATTCTAACGAAATCAACAAAAAATTGAATTATTACAGTTATTTAAATATTTGCTAAATTATCATCTCATCAAAAAATTTGAACTATTAAAATTTAGTGAACTAAAATTATAAAAAAATATATATAAAAAATTATAAAAATATATAAAAAATTATAAAAATTTGTAAAAAAAATTTAAAAATATAATGTTGTATGTATACCTAATATATTTAAAAATATATTAAAAAATTTTTAAATGTATTTTAAATATATATTTAAAATTAATTATTATACTATTTGTCCTTAAAAAAATAATAATCTTTGAAATAAAATTTAGTTATGAAGGAGAATGGTATAATTTGCCAATCAAGGCTCAAAAATTAATTGCACCTGTAATACTCCGGAGTCAATTGCCGACTACATTAAGAATCGGAAAATTTTATACCATGAATATGGTTACCTTTTCATCGGTAAGTTTCCAAAGTGGAAAAATTCCCTGGAATATACTCCTTACAATTTTCTGGAGAGTTCAAATTGCGAATTCCACAGAAATTCAATGGAAAAATTTGAATTTCCCTGGAATTTACAGAGCACCAGAAAATTTCAAAGAAGGATTTCGAGGAAACTTTTCCACTTGAGTTATTATAATTTCATTAATTTGTAAGGTTTATATTAATAATAATAATTAATTAAAAATTATTATTAATAATTGTGTTCATTTTATATATCTTACTTTTAAAAAAAATTAAGCTTCTCAAGGCCTCCATCTCTTACTTTACTTTATTTTCATCCATGAGATAATCAGGATTTGAAGTAAAAGACGAACAATTAACATTGTTAAGAATATGTAAGTTATATTTCGATACACTTAAGTAATGTCTAGTTAAAATAACTAAAATTCTAATTAGATTTACCCTTACTACTTTCTCTGGCTAAATTAACTAAAGAACTTTGGTAAATCAAAACAGAATTTTTGTCAAGTTAAGTATAGAACTTTTGTTAAGTTAAGTATAGAACTTATGTCAAGTCAAGTATAGGACTTTTGTCAAGTTAACTATAGAATTTTTGTCAAGTTAACCAGAATTTTAGTCATGTTAATCAGAATTATGGTTAAAAGAACTAAAAGTTCTGGTAACTTTAACCAAAAAATGTAGTAAAGGCATATTTAACCAGAATTCTAGTTATTTGAACCAGGCATTTTTTTCAGTGCACTATTAAACCAAAAATTTTAATAATTAATCCACAAAGTATAAAAACACTTTAATTAGTATCAAGTTACAAAATAATTTGCATATCAAGAATTATGTTTTACTCAAAACGTTTTTATTCTTTTCAGATCTATTTTAACTTTTGCGTTTATTATATTAACATTCTTTGAAAGCAAGTTAATAAAATAATGTCATAAAGTATTTGTTGCAAATGTAGAATACGCAATTCTTATAAAATAAAAAAGCTTTTCTTAGATTGTTTGTTGTTTACTTGAATAAATTATTATATAAAACAACGTAATTTATTCGAATATAAAAAAGGGTAATTTTCGATTGTTCACTTAAAAACTGTAAATTGTCTACTTTATACATTTAAGATTTAAACACTATTATGATTGTTAAATAAATGTTTAAATCTTTCTTTTAAAATATTTAATTTTAAGAAAATGTTTAATTCCATGTATTATTTCATACATGGAACATGTAATAAAAGTTATTTAACCCTACATATAAGGAAGAATCTCTAAATCTAAATCAGTGAAAAATCGTCCACCAATTTGATTTGGTAATTTTCACTAAATTAAATTGGTACACGACCTTTTATTAATTTAAATTTAAAAAGAGTATCTATAATCCTTTATTTTCAATCAGCTTTTAAAAAATCATATGAAATATTTCATAAAGTAATTATAATCACTTTTTCATAAAAAAGAACGAATTATTTTGAAAATAACTAAATAATTAAAATAATTAAATAAAAGATGAAAACCATGTTTTAATTTTAATTAAACTATTGTTACTTTACTTTAAAAATTGAATCTCTTTTTATTAATAAAAAAAATAATTAATTAATAAATAAAATCAATCAGAGATTAAAATCTGTTTTACAAATGTAAATAAAAATCAAAGAAAATAAAGGATTAAAGGGGTGAATGTAAAATAAGTTTAATGCTATGGGGCAGTTTTCACGGTTTTAGTTCAATTTCAATACCACAAAAATGTATAAAATTGAACAATTATTTTGTAAAAAAAATAATTTTAAAATGTATAGTAAAGAAAAATAAATAAAAGAAAAGTGAATTAAAAAAATAAAAGAAAAATAAATTAAAATAAATAAAAGAAAAATATTAATTTATAATATAAAAATATTCAATTAAGAATCTAAAAAAAATCTTTTAGTGTAAATTGCTGAAACAGAAAGACATGTATGCACAAACCAAAATATAATTGAGTGACAACATAGTGACAATTTTGCAACAAGATGTCTACGATATTAAATTTATTAAACCAATAATTATGAAATTTCAATGAAAAAACATTTTTTAAACATTGGTTAAAAATATAAAAATATTTTTAAACATTGATTAAAAATGTAAAAATATTTTTAAACATTGGTTAAAAATTGTAATAATATTTAAAAAATTTAATACAATTTAAATACCATCTTTTAAAATGATTTTCCATTTATTTCGTATCATTATCGGCATTCTTAATTATTATCAAGACATTTTGGTACAATTTAAACAAAAATATATACTTGAATTGAAAAACTTAGCAATATAATCAGTCACACACAAAAATTGTAGAACCCTACCTACGCCTATATTTAAAAATGTTTACCTCATTCGTACCAAAAAATTCTGCCTACCTATAGCTGTATCTAAGTAAAAATAAAATACACAAAAAAACTCCTATTTTCCATTTACTCCAACACAAACACTCCTCGGTCCTCACACATGCCGCCCAGGTGCAATGCCCAGAGAAAACGTCCCGGGACGTTTCCGTCACCTGAACTCAAAATCTGAAACTCTCAAAAATGTAGATTAATTTTTAAAAATAAGATACTAAATTTGATTGAGATAATAATTTTTAAATACTGTTTTTAGATAATTTTTCAATAATTAGTTTCAAATTTAACATTCATTATGTTTTATATTTAATTTAATAAAATAGAAAAGCTGAATAAAAGTAAAGAGACTCAATAAAGAAAAATTTATCAAATTATAATAATTTTTTTGAAATTTCAAGAAAGTTGATTGAATTTGAAGTAAAAAGAAGCCAAAATAAAAGTTTAAAAGTAAAAAGTGAATGTACATGAACAAACAATAGATGAAACGAAAAAGGATCCATTACATTTTGTTTGCAAATCAAGAAATTTATAAATATAAATTTTTGAAGGTTATAAAAAATAAAACTAAAAGAACTAAAAATGGATATTTTTTCGATATCTCTATTGATATATTTAAATTCCAGAACTCTGACACAAATAAATAAAATTTATTGTAAAATTAAAATAATAATTAAATACAATAAATAAAAGATTAATCAAATGAAATACATAAAATAATAATTAAATGCAATAAATAAAACAATAATTAAATGCAATAAATAAAATAATAATTAAATTCAATAAATAGAACAATAATAAATATGAAAGTGTATCGTGGTACTTTTTTTATATACCATTTATATTTCTTGGAACTACAGAAAAAACTTTAAATATTTACGGATTATTTATTTGCGTCAGTGCTGTCACTTTGTTGTCAAATTTAAAAAAGACTTGCCGATGCTGATTTCCGTGTTGGAACGATAGCAGCATCGACTGTTGATTGTTGAGGCCGATGGATGATGAAAGTCCGGGGATGATGAAAAGACCACTCTTCTCCACATCCTGTCCTTCAGATTTCTTGAAACTGGCTGCAAAAAATTAAAATTGTTAATAAAAATTGCTTTATTCTTGATTATGATTAAAGATGGTTTGGTAAGTCTGAGCATTTGTAAAAGTCAGCAACAACTGCATTTTAATTCAAAGGTTCCAAACTGAAAGAAGTTAGTTAAAAACGTAAAACTGTAAATTATTATTTAATTGTTTTAAAAAATATTAATTTTAAATTAAAAAGTTTTAATAGATATTTTGTTAACTAAAAAATTAAAGCTACTAATTATTAAAAACAATTTTTCTACACTTTTAGCAAACAAAATCACTTTATAATTCTGCTTCTTATGATTTTAAAAAAAGAAAAATTTTTTTTTAAAAAATTAACTTACAATTAACTTTGCGTACACTGAGGCTCATTTGTTGTTAATAATTTTTAGTGGCGCAAATGAATAACGAAGGCGTTTATGAACCTCAGTGTACATTTTACCTGGAAACTTGTACGCCTTTTAGGAGTACAAAAAAACACAATTTTGTCGCGAATCATACCCACAGTAAAAACACTTTTATTCTAAATCATGTTTCATTACCCGTAACGCGAAATACTTAATTATTTTAGCGAGAAAAATACTTCACTGAATTTAACAATAGCTAAACAAACAAAAATAACAGCAGCAATAACAATGCGATCTCTGCACTCCCGAAATCAAAACAATCGATTCAAGTGTCCTACACAACAATAACATGTAGAACTCGAAAATATTCGTTAATTTTGCTGCAAACGTTCTATTTATAGTTAATTTAACGAGTCCTGCAGATTTACTTAGCTTTATGAACGTTTTAAATTGGCTGAATAAACAACCATTCCACAGTGGGATACTACGCGTCAAATTTCGAGGTTATGTTACCCCGTTCACGCCAAAAATATTATTTTCTAGTTCCGTACTCACGGATAGTAATCAAAAGGTTAACAATTATCGAAATATTAATCGTCAGCACGAAAAAAGATTGGATTCTTTAGAAATAAAAGCAAAATATCTGACCAAGCATTTTTGCTTGGCGTCACCTCGCACGCCCAACACAAATCCGGAAAAAAGCAACACTTTTACGTTTTATCCTCAAATTTTATACTTTAATTGTTCACTAACAGCTAAATATTATAAAAGCGCCATAAAATCTTTTTGAGAATGACATTTTTTGCTAAATAACATGAAAAAACAACCCCCAACTTCAACAATCTGTTCTGACTAGTCCGCCAACGGAAGCGGATATGACCGGATATTGAGGGCAAATCATGTGACTAATCACGTGATCATGTTTATTTTTGAAATTTTTTTATGCATTTAGGTAACTATTAAAGCAATATTAAGTAATGTTAGGTGAATTTATTATGGCTAATGACATTATTATTAATAAATTTACAAAATAGTAATAAAAATTGATGTATAAATAATAAAAATAGCGAATTTCAATGAGTAACGGGTTTCCATTGTGAATAGCAGCATTCTGATTGGCTGTTCCAAACGCGTGGCAAATTTTAGTTCATTTAAACAGAATCGTTTTCTAGTAATTAAACATTTCAAATTGTTAATTAATTAAAATAATAAAAATTCATCCTAATGTGTAATAAATTTCAATAAAATAATGAAGTTTAATTATCAAAAATTTCAGTTGATTCATACTTTTAAAATTAATTTGTTTAACTTTATTTATTTATTGGTTAACAAAAATGATTTTTTACACAATATAACAATTATATTTGTAATTTAAAATACATTTGAATATTAAAAAATGCAGTCAGTTATTTCTATTTAAATAATAAATCAATAAATTGATGCTTGAGTGCTTACGAGATAAAACAGAGAGAATCAGAGAAAGAATGTCAATGACAACAAATCTTTTAGAGATATTTAGAAAAAAGTGAAATAATTAAAAACAACTAATACATCATGTGATATAATTTTCTCAACATTTAAAAAATTAGTAGTGCAATAGATTTTTTGTTTAAAACGTTTAAAATAAGTGAAATTTGTACAGTATTTCTATAAAAGTATCCTAAATAATACAATGATGAGTCATGTGAATAAATTAAATGTCAAATTTATAATTACATTAACACAACTTTTTAAGTGATTTAAAAACTGTTGAAGAATAAAATGTATTCCTGTGAAAAATACGTAATTTTATAGTTATAGTAATTAAATGTCCAAGAACCAACCATTCTTTCATAGAGGTTATGTATGCTGGTTTATTATTGATCGGACTTATTTTCCTAAATTCTTCAAAAATTATAAAAAAACTTTTACAAACTTTTAACAAGTCTCCTAAAAAATTGTAAATTTTGTATATAAAGAATGATTTTTTAACTTCTGACGGAATTCTTTTCTGAATTCAGTAATTATTAGAAAATGCCTAAAAAGAGTTGATTGGATAATTTATTGCAAAATCTACAGAATATTTATCAAATAATTCTTGAAAAAGTGCCAACGACAAAAGAATGGGTTCGCAAAGAAATTCGAATCTACAAAAACGAAATGCTCAAAGATCCACCCTTTTAAAAGTCGTAATTTTAGGGGATGGATGGGTTGGAAAAACTTGCCTAATGAATCGATTTGTATCCAATAATTTTAATCAAAGTGGATATCACACAATTGGTGTTGAATTTTTAAATAAGGAAATTGAAGTGAATGGAGAAGCTTATACACTTCAAATTTGGGACACTGCAGGACAAGAAAGATTTAGAACTCTGAGAACTCCCTTTTACAGAGGATCAGATATTTGCCTTTTAAGTTACGCCATAGACGACAAAAGCACCTTTTCAAATTTATCCTCCTGGAAATCAGAATTTCTATTTTATGCTGGAATTCAAGAAGGATCTTCATTTCCGTTTGTTGTCGTTGGAAACAAGGTACAAAACTTATTTTTGTTGCATTAAATGTAACAAAATGTTATGTTTTAAATATTAAAACTAGCTTAAAGTTTTTCTTTAGGAAAAACAAAATAATTATGATTTACAATTTGTCGGATAGACAATAAAAATTATAATTATTATAAAGATTTATTATCTATAATTATTATAATGATCTATTATCTATAATTATTATAATTATCTATTATCTATAATTATTATAATTATCTATAATAATAACCGATTACAATTTACAAATGTATTAATATTTGGATTATTCGATTGTTTCTGTTTTACAATATTTTATTAATAATAATTTATTTTTATTTAAGATGGATGTAGCTGAGTCACAGAGGCAAGTTTCGAAAGAAGAAGCTGAAACTTGGTGTTTGGAAAATGGAAATCTTCCGTTCGTTGAAACTTCTGCAAAAACAGCAATGAACGTGCAAGAAGCTTTCGAAGCTGCAGTTGCTTCTTGGATAAACCTCGAAGCTAAAATAGAACGTCCAATAGTTACTGACACTGTAGATCTTTCTAAACAACAATCACCTCAACGAGCAAGTTGCTGCATGCCAATATCAAGTCCCGAATAGAATTAAACTCAATTTTAATACAAATTTTATCAAGACTTTCAAATTCGGTTCTTAATAATAAGTTTTTCATTTTAAAATCATTTTTCATTATACAGTAAAAAGTTCAATGCCTAAAGCATTTTACAATCAAGTTTTTAACATTCTACGAATATTTATTCTTTACTAAATATTCTTTATTAAATATTCTTTATTAAATATTTTGTATTAAATATTTTGTATTAAACATTTTGTATTAAATATTTTGTATTAAATATTTCTTATTAAATATTCTACTTTTGCCAATATTCATTTTTAAATATTGTGATTCTGCTATTCAAAACATATTTGTATAATTATCGTATCAATATCATGTTTACAAACATTTTTATCCAATATTTTGGAGTGTTTTAATTCTATAGAATTTTTAGAAGTGAATTTAATTTATTTGTGCATATTTATCTATTTCTTAGTGCTAAAAAGGTTTCTTTTACTGATATAAAAAAGTGCTGACGTTGTTGTACTAAGCTTGCCTAATCAGTATTTTTTTATCTGCAAATTCGTTGTTTTGTAGATGTATTGTACGAGCTAATTTTACATGTATTGTACGAGCTAATTTAACATGTATTGTAAAAACTAATTTGTAAACAAATGCCTTTATTTACGATAAAGTAACTCAGTGGCGAATAATTATGCCTTTGAAGTTTTCTAATCGCTTTTTAGATAAAATAAATTGACAACGAGCTTTTTTGACTCAAGAAATATATTGTCTAATCTCATTTTATATCCCACTTCAATACATTTTACAAAATGTTTATTTTTCCATGCATGCATAACAATAATATACATCATCTCAAGTTGACAGCGTAACATTACGTGTATTTCTTTTTATAATAACAATTTGTCTTTAACTGAAAAAGAAATTTGCTCAAATATAACGACTTTTCTTTGACCTCAAAAGGAAATCATGTAATCGAATTAATAATGAAATAAAAGATAAATAAAAAATTTCCTTGGAGGTGTGCGATCTAATTTGCTTAAACTTACATCATTTTAGTATTTACAAAATCGAAGAGATCAACTCTTTTAATACTTGGTTTAAATTAATCATAACATATAAAATATTATACAGAAAATACGTATTCGATAAAAGATCCACGAAAAAAAGCGGAAGAATTAAATAAGACTAAAAATTTGATTTCAAAGACAGATACCCTTTTTCGTAGTCTTTAATTATTGTAAAAGTTTCGTAAAAATATACAATCGAAACATGAACGCAGTCTTTAGTTTTATTTAGATAAAACTTTCTCACAGACGCAGACATGATAATTTTTCAAAAATTAATTTAACACTGCTTCCCTATGAGGAAGCAAAATTAAAAAGATTAAAATAGATGAAGTAGATGAATTACAAAATACATAAAATAGCGTTAGATGACTTACGTAAATTGAGAATTAGTTAATTGTCTACGTATCAACCTAATTATAAATTAACATTAACAAAGTATTCGATTTTTAGTTTTAAAAAAGAATACTCTTATATTCCACTGGTAGAAACTAATTGGTTACATTACTTACTAATGACAATGTTCCGTAACATCTACAATAACGGATTTTTTCCAGCCAAAAAGAAAATATCCAATGGCAGCTCCTAACACTACGGCAAAACACAACCAGACGTTGTATGTCATGAAGATCAACATCAAAAAGTAGGAAAGAACGATCTGGATGATATGCAAGAATGTTTGAAACGTGTGCATCCAAGACAGCATCGTGGGTCTGCAGAAATAAAAACCACTACTTAGTTTCTTTCAAAATAAAATTTAAACAAAGAAATTTCAAAACAAAAGAAACGTTTGAAAAACGGAAAAAGAATAAAGCTTAAAAAGATGACCAATTAAGCCTTGATTAATTTAACTAGATTTAGATTTTTAGAGAGTAGAAAAATTGTCATTTATAATTAAAAAAACAAATCAAAAAACAAAAAAACGAAGAAATAAACGAAGAAAGAAACAAAGAAAGAAACAATGAAGAAACAAAGAAAGTAACAAAGAAACAACAAAGAAATAAACAAAGAAATAAATAAAGAAAAAAACAAAGAAACGAACAAAAAATAAACAAAAAAAATGAAAAAACAAACGAAGAAAGAAACGAGGAAAGAAAAGAAGAAAGAAACAAAAGAAAAATAAAAAACAATACTAGAAAGAAAAACTTATCCGTAATTAAAAAAATAATAAAATAATTGAAAAAAACAATGTATTTCCACGATTGCATATAAATTTTCTCACCTAATCATTTTATAGAAATATTTACATGTTAGAGAAGAAATTTATAAAAATTATAAATCATTGGTATGTTT
Source organism: Ganaspis sp. Gsp50 (assembly GCA_011057455.1). NCBI lineage: Eukaryota > Metazoa > Arthropoda > Insecta > Hymenoptera > Figitidae > Ganaspis > Ganaspis sp. Gsp50. Next base: position 12,746 of record WNHD01000067.1, read on the forward strand.
TACTAAATTGTCACAATTTTCCTTTATTTCATAAAAAACTAAATAATTTGTAAACATCGTATAAACAGAGAAGATAATATTCCTTCATATTTTTCCTTTCAAAAAAACTAAAATTCAGAATCGTGAATATTAGAAACAGAAAAAAATTGAAAGAAAGAGAAATAAATTGAATTGGAATTGAAAAAGAAATAAATTGAATTGAAATTGAAAGAGGAATAAGACAGAAAATAGAATTTGAAATTATAGTTTAAAAACTAATGAATCTAATTCTGAAACTTGTAGAAAAGAATTTTTCTTTTTTAACGAGACAAAAAACTTGTTCCGCTTTGAATTTACTTACGGTTGTTTGTGGATAACTTCGCCAACCATACTAGAAAGAAAAATTAAAAAATAATTCACCTATTAATAATCAATGTAAACTATTAGAAACGAATAGTAAAAATCTTCCTTTCAGAGAAAATATTTAAAATGTGGAACTTACTGGACGACTCGATTATCTTCAGCTACGACATTTTTCTCCTGGGGCATTGTCACACTTCTATATTGAAGTGCATTGTACGTTTTCCAGAAAAGATACTCTCTGTAATATTTTAGGCCTTCATAGAGAGCGGCCATTATAATAATTCCAATGACAGATCCAATAAGACCTCCAACAGAAGAAATTTTCCAGGATTCGAATAAAACCGTTTCGCAGTAACCACCGTGGAAGAACATTTTCTAATAAATAAACAGATGTTATTAATTTACGTCTTCTTGTAATTAGAATTATTATTTTATTGAAATTCTATTCATTATTTAATTCTAAAATTAACTATTGCATCCAACATTAATTATTTCATTTTAACGTTAGTTATAGCATTCTAACATTCATTATTTCATTTTAACATTAGTTGTTACATTCTAGCATTAATTATTTCCTTTTAAGGTTAATTATTTCATTCTAATATTAATTATTTCATTCTAACGTTAATTTTTTTGACACAATACTATCATCAATAAATCTTTTCAAATATTTACTTTTCAAATATTCTTTTCAGGAATGAATGTTGACAAAAAATAAAAGCTGAATTCTCGAACCTAGATTTTGTTTTCTATGGATTCGTTTCAAGTAAATAATTAATTTTAATGTTGTTGTTGATAAAATTATTTACCATCATTCCGTGTGCTGAATGATCACCACCACCACCACATTCAGGCATACTATGGTCCATTGTGCTATGATCAACTGACGAGAGTGCTCCATGATCCATGCTGCTGTGATCCATGTTCATATGATTGGCATGACTTCCGTGATCCATACCTGAGTGATCCATATGTGATCCATGACCACCGGAAGAATTCAATGTGTGCATCATGTGATTATGAGACATCTGAAAAAATTACGAAAATAATTAAGTGAAATTACACTTCTTATAATTATTTCAAGTTTTTAAAATATTAAAAAATACTTCGTTTTTAAATTTAAAAAATACTTTGTTTTTAAGTTTTAAAAATACTTCGTTTTTAAATTTAAAAAACGCTTCATTTTAAAAATACTTCGTTTTCAAATTTAAAAAATACTTCGTTTTTAAATTTAAAATAATATAAATACCTATACATTATTTTATTATATTTATTTATTTGTAAATATACGACACATGCTCTTTAAATTACAACAAAGTTTCAAATTATATTTAGAATCATTTTTTAAATCTTCACTCTCAATTGTGAATTATTTTTATTGTTAAAGTTAACTTCAGAATGGTGCAATTTTGTGTAAACTAAAACAAAATATTTTTATTTGTAAACCGCAATATAAGGAAAAACAATTTCTCACAACTATGATGTATTTTTAAATAAATGAATTCCTTCATTTTTTTCCTTATAACGACTTAATTTATTCAAAATAAACGGAACTTTTTTATGACAGTTTTACAATTGGGTTACAATTGTGACGGTTTTGCAATTACAATTATTACAAAATAATAAATAATATTGTATATAATAATAATAATAATCATCATGAAATGAATTTTGAGAAAAGTGTATTTTTTAAAAATTGATTTGAATTATTTGTAAAAATTACCTTTGTAAAAGTAGTAATACAATAGTCAGAAAGTAAATATTATTAACTTTTCTTTACGTTCTTATATGAAACAATGTAAAGTTTTATGTTACGCAAAATATTTGCAACCAACTAGCCATTGAATGTATGTTGAACCGTTAACTCCACTAACTCACGACTTCCTTACTTACCAGAGTAAAACTAATCTACAAGTTATTTTTTATTACATTCTCATCAATAATGAGAGTGTATTTTTTAAATAATTTTCAATCGAGACAGTTTTGTTTTGCAACAAAACACATTTGTGCACATTTTGAAAAATATGTACAAAAAATTTATTCTAAAAAAAATTTATTCTACAAAATTCCAACGTATCAAATAAAAGAAATTCAGAATTTAAAATTTAGAATCCAAATTTAAAAAAATTAGGAATTTTTAATATTTATTTTTCAAAAGAAAATTGACCTAAATAAATGATGTATAAAAATATTTTAAAAATAAAGATATAAACCAGTAGCAGTAAATTGAACCAAAAAAGGAAAAGTCACTATCAAAGGAAATAATGTGAGTAAAAACCAGGACCAGCAGACTTTCTAATTGTAAGTAGCTAAATAAATGATCTTTTAGGTCGTATAGCACGTTTCCTAATACCAAGGCCAAGATTTTAATTTTTTTAATAACACGCTCGTAAAACAAATATTTAATTTAACTAGTTGAATTTTATAAATTTATATTTTGATAAATTAAAATCTTTATTAATCAAGTTTGATAATTGATTGTAATCTAAATTTTCAATTTTTCTAAAAATTGCCATTCAATTCTACTTTCTATAAATTAAGAAAAATAAAATAACTGAAAAATTAAATTTACTTTTTAAATAATCCATATTTATAAAGCTTCCTCTCAAAGAAGAAAAAAATGTATTTGTTTAATAATTCAAGAAGAGCAAAAGTCCTTAAATTCTCCAGGAGCCATAAATAAAATTAATTAATTTAATTATACTATAACATTTCAATCTGAGTCTTTAGTAGCAATTTCTTTGAAATAAATTTTTAATCAATAAACGTAAGATGCAATAAATCCGGTTTTCAAGGTCAAATCTTGGAAGCAAGCATTAATTTGTCTTTTTCCTGAGGTAATGTTTAAATGACATTAAAGTAAGCGAAACGAAATTTTATTTTTGTTTAAAAAAATCATTAATTTAAGAAACAACTATTTTTAAAAATAAAAAAATTATAAATTATATGTTTTTGAACCTTTACAGTTCAAAAACACTTTTATATCCACAGCAGTTTCAACGACATCAATTTTGATGAGTTACAATGTTTTAAGATATTTAATTACAAAAACTGTTGTTTGAAATACTATACTTGTCTTTTTTTATAGAAAATAATTTTTCTCTTTATTATAAGATTTTTATTTATTACTATTTTATTTACAATTTATATTATTTACAAAACAATTAATTTGCAAAACAATTAATTTACAAAACAATTAATTTGCAAAACAATTAATTTACAAAACAATTAATTTGCAAAACAATAAATTTACAAAACAATTAATTTACAAAACATGTTAATTAATTTGCAATTAATTGATGTTCAAAAAAAGTGAAATATAATGAAAATAAAATATTTCAAAAAGAAGATGGAAGAAAATAATAATGAATATGAATATAATTTATCTAAACGTGAATGAAATATAATAAAAAATAGAATGAAAAATATAGAATTATTGCTGTTATTGAAGTGGATAAGTAATTAAAATTTACAACAGGAAAAGTGGCTAAAGATGTGGTTTAGAGCGGAAGACAAAAGACATAATTTCGTCATGAATATCTAAAAAACAAAGTTTTAATTACTTTATCGAGAACCGACTTTCATTATCTTCAAGACAATTTTTTTTATTTTTTAATTCTATTTCTTTATTCCTTCTTATTTTTTTCACCTTTTTTATTAAACTTTTGTTCTAATATAATTTATAATATTTTGCTCAAATACAAAAAAAGTTTATTTTTTTACAAAAATTTTTCTACGAAAAATATTCCCGATATTTTGCCGTCTTCTTTTACAATTAGCACAAAATTCCCAATGATTTTCAAATTTCCAGCTCACATTGGACACAACAATGACATTAATCAGGATTCCTTTTTTATTAAGGAATTTCTCTCGCTCTATACGTATCATTGAAATTCCACACAATCTTCTGAAAACAGATCGATAATACCATGGAATTCAAGAATACTTTTTGAGAACGAAAAAAGTTAAATAACTATTCTACTCATTCATAAAAAATAAACTCTAACAATTATTCATTTAATTATTATTAAACAACAATTAATCAACAACAATCTAACAATTATTTTTAATAAATGTTAGATTGTTGTTGATTAATTGTTGTTTAATAATAATTTTACTTTTGTAAAATATGAAAAACAGAAAATGAATTTTCCGAATATATTTTGATTTACAGTTTTCGATTAAATTCAGTTATGAACACCAGTGATTGAAAATGTTAATCCTTAGCCTATTCTTCATTGGTTTCAATTGTATCAATAACTGTCGAATTAATGTCAATTAATGTGCTGTACCAGACCAAAAGTATCATCTATATTTATACCCCTGGGACCAAATAATTTTTGGACATTTTGTTTGCAAAAGAAAGCACGAAATTTTGAAGTGAAAAATGCCCATGACGTTATCTTAATTTTATTCTAAAGTTGTGAATAAGTTGACAAATGCGTTTTGCAGAGCATAATGTTGGTCATGTATAAAAAAGACTTAACATGTGCTCCTTTTCTTTGTAAAACTGATATCTGAAATGAATATGTCACAAATTAAAAATATAAACACATATCAAGTGTGATAAAAATTGAATTTAAAACCTCATCCATTGAAATGAAAATTATATGAATTTAAAATGATCTTCTATAGAACGAAATGTAGAAGCAATATCATTCAAGAAAATTATAAGTTGTCAATATCATATCAGTTTTGATGGATTAATTTGATAAGACAACTATTACGAGGTTTACAACTTAAATTGTTTAGGAACTCTAAAATACTTTCACTTTCCTTTTCATCGAGTGTTTTCATACCATGAAAACTTTATTTCCTTTTAAATTACTTTAATAACTCGTACAATTGTTAAACAAATATGTAAACTATGTAAGATAAAAATGAAAAAGGAATTAAAAAGAACTTCGAAAAACACTATGTAAACACAATTATTGATACCATTGAATGAAAAAGGTAAATTAACACATCAAAATATACAAGTGTTAGCTTTTGAAACAAAAGTTTTAATCTTGTGATAAACTTATATCACGAAATAAGTGCAGATAATTGCAAAGACTGATAATAGTTTCTTTTTAAATTGTAAATAACTGTCTGAATTAACTTCGATAAAAACACTAAAGAGTACAAATTACCAATATGACCTAGAATTCAAAGAAGAAATGTAGAAAAATATAAATAAGTTTTAGGATCTTTGATTACGAAATTACTCACCTTTTCAAAATTGGAGGTTATGTCACGCCGTAGAGAGCACTGTTAGTTTAGAATTAATTAAAACCTCAGGAACACTCAGAAATCTGCAGCTTCCAAACTGTACTGAAACGACTGAATCTGATCTCACGCAACTCCTCAGCGACCCATTAATAAACTATCATGATAACTTTCCTTTTACCCTTTACCATCACCATCAGAATTTTCTGAAGCACTCTGAAGTTGTCGTGTACCTGCAAATTTATCAGTGGTGCCAAGTCAATCTCTTTTCTTATATTTATACACACAAATGACTTTGTAATTTTCAAAATTTACATATATTTACACTAACAAAATGTTCACTGTTGTATCTTGACTCTTTTCAAATTACATCTTAATTTGACATTTCCTATCAATTATTAAGAATTTTGTAAATTATTTTCTGTGCATTGGCGACACTGATTTTCGAGTGAAGTCGAAAGATAGAACTATTTTCTGAATTAATTTATTGATTTTCTGTTGATAAAAAATGACAGAATAGTTTAAAAAGACTGTAAAATTATACCTTCTAAAATACAATCAATGTACTTTATTTATTAACAATATAAATAAATTAATTTGTTTGCAAACAATTTTAAAATTCAAATCTTGTTGGAAAAAGTGCTTTTGAAATATCCACAAGGTGGCAGCTCGATCGTTCAACCGTCCGCATGCGCAAAAGGCGCGAAAATGCCGGATAGTGTATGCAATATGGCGGCCTGAGGACATCAGAGTGTTGATTTCAAGAACATTTTTCCCAATTTATAGTGAATAATTAGTGATTGACAATGTCGTTTATGCCTCTGTGGCCGAATCTGCAGCCCAGGTCAACAGATCCATTGTGGTTTAATGCTGACAGACCAATAGACGATGAGAGCGAAGTCTCCGCTCTGGAGCTAGAACATCAGCATTGGGTACGTATTAATGTTAATATTTTACATTAATATTCAATAATTTTACGTAAAACATTAATATTTAACGATTTTCAAAGATTGTAAACAATTTTATCATATTTTAGCGTGAACAAATTCGATCTGAGGGTGCCGAACATGTGCCAATTGGAAAGGATGCAAGAGACGTAAGTTTCCACCGTATTTTTTACTCTTTTTAAACATATTTTTAACAATAAATCAACAAAATAATGATTCTGTCTAACAAACAATTGTAGAACTTCTTGTTTTGAATGAAATTACATATTAAAATTCATTGAAATATCTAAAAGTTTGGGAGGAATATATTTTTCGGCGGGTTGCATACCAACAGGGGTGATTTTCGATTCCAGGAATTGGTGAACAAAGGAATTCAAAAATGTTATTAAAACCGTTATGACTCTGCAATTTATTGCAAGTTTAAAGTATCTAGAGTCCATAGAGTTAGTTTTACAGTAATCATAATTATAAATAAAGCATTGAAGATAATATTCTATATGAAAAGTGTTCTGAAAGGAAACAAAAATAGTAAAATGTGCCAAATTCTTGTAATAAGTTTGAACAGGTTAGGTTATCTTTTGAAGTTATTTTCTAACACGTTATTTTCAAGTATTTTTTGTCAAAACGGTTATATTTAGGTAAAAAAGTATTTCACAGGTAAGAATAATGATTATTAGTAACAAAAATAAATTAAATTTAGAAATATTTTGAAATTATTGCTAAATGAAGTTTATAATCAGCTAAAATAACCTCGGTATTATTTCTTTAAAAGAAGTTTTGCATATATTGTTTTTGCAATTACAAATAGAACATGGTTTTAATTTACTTAAGCATTAAATTCAATTTTCGTAAGATCTAATTTAAACTAAAATGAAAAGTAAAATTATGAATTTCTGTTTTTATTGGATTTAAATCTATTTAAAAATCAGTAAAATTAAAGAAATAAAAATGTTATGAAATTGATGAAAATAAAGTGTAAACATAACCTTATTTTTTGTTAATTAAGTTCTTTTTTTGCAGTTTCGCGGCTCTGAAGAAGAGGAAGAGGAGGAGGAAGAAGAGGAAGGAGAAGGTGAAGAAGAAGAAGAGTCTGACACACACGAGGAGGAGGAAGAGGAATTGGATGAAATGGACATGGATGTGAGTTATTCGCATCAACAGCAAAGATCTAGTCCCACCGAAACTGGAACAGATACCGTGTCCATCCGAATGGTAACTATTTCTTTAAATTTTATTTTTATTTATTGTCCATTTTACAAATTTCATAGAGTATTAAACCATAAATGTAATTTAATTTAATTATTAAGTGTAATGTAATTTAATTATTAAGTGTAATGTAATTTAATTATTAAATGTAATGTAATTTAATTATTAAATTATCGTTAAAATATAATATTAGAATTATAACTAAGTGATCAAATATTCAAATAGAGTTATTCTATACTCTATATTTAATGATAAATTAAAATTAATGTTCGAAATATTGAAATAAAATTGAGGGATTGATTTCATTGATACCTTTTTTGTATTAAAATAATTTCAGGTTCATAAAAAGAATAATAAAAGAATTACAAATAAATAAAATTAATTACAAAAATGTAATTAATTAAAAAATGTAATTAAACAAATCTAATAATGTGAATATAATTACCTACATATGCCACAATATTCAGTGACTGCTTTTAAGCGTTTTTATTTAAAGGGAGAAATAAAATGTTAATTAATCAGACAATGTTTAATTAGTCAGCGTTTCTTCTAATGACGCACTGTGCTAGGTTAAGGAACTTTCGTTTTTAATGACAGTTATGATTGAAAGTAAAGTTAAGTAGATTTAGAATCTTGAGTATTTTAAAAAGTATAATGAAAACAATTATTTTATTAAACGAGACATTTTAAAACTATTAAACTTATGTTGAATATCTCTTTGAACGTAATTATAACATTATGATTTAAAGCTAGAAAATATTAAATATTTTCCTTTTATTCTAATCTAAAAAATCTAAACTAATCTATTTTCCTTTTATTTAAATTAGACACATTTATTTATTGTTTGGATGAACATTTCAAATCCTACTTGTCAAAAAGATAAACTTGTTTCTCATATTTGTCAGTTTTAGAAATTCTAATACGCTAATTCTTACGTTTAAAAAAATTATTGTTGTTGCATTGATTGTGAATTTAAATTTTTAAATTTCAAACACTGCTTTCGAAATTTAACTTAAAGCTCCACAGTAACTTTAATAGTTAAATGGTTTAATAAATAATTAGTTAAATTCTACTGGTATTTAGTCAAATTTAAATTGTTATTAACTGTCTAATTCTAATTTTTTCTAAATTCTAATAACAAATTTTCAAAATTAACTTGTAAAAAGAATAACCTTTTATTACAAATGTAAATTCTTTCAAAAATAAATTAATTACAATGTTACGAATAACTTAGTTAAAAAGGTTAAAACCAACCTTTTATTACAAATGTAAATTCTTTTAAAAATAAATTAATTACAATGTTTTAAAATCAATTATGAAGTTTTAAAATTAATTACGAAGTTTCAAAATTGTTTACAAAGTTTTAAAATTGTTTACAAAGTTTCAGAATTGATTACAAAGTTTTAAAATTAATTACAAAGAATTTAAAATAAAATTAAATTAATTACAATTTAAAAAATTTTAAATAACAAAATAACTTAATCGCTAATAATTTATTCAGTTGACATTAATTAAACTATTAATTCCATTCAACTGAAAATTGAAAGAGAAAAGACGTTTCTGTTATAAACTGTGATTGAACATAAAAAAGAAGATCTCAATTATGTTAATTATTATGAATTTTACGGTGGCATTAATATCCGATTTTCTGAAAGTTCATTGACATTAAAATTATTTGATGTTCTGTTTCTTATCTATTCGCATTTGAATTTCTTCTTTCACAAACTCTCTTCAATTCTATATCGAGGCAGATCCTCTCTCCTTTCTCCTGCTTCCCGGCTATTTGATAAAAAAAGCTGTGGAATTGCATCTGCTCGACCGGGACACTCAGTACACTGCGTGGTATACTGCCTATAGTAGGCATACACGAGAAGTGTATGTTTGCCTGCATACAGGTTTATCTCAGAGTAACTTTCCAACCTGCAAACTTAAAAGTTTATTAGACGTTTATCTAATTTTCTAACCTCGAATAATACGAAAGGTCAAAGACTTCCTGTAATTTAAGCACTCAGATTAAAATAGTAAATAATTAATGCAATATCCTTTTATGAACTCAGCATTTTCATTCTTTGCTTTTTTTGCAATTATTTTTATTATGGATTTTTTATCATTTCTTTCCTTGAATTTTGGATTATTTATAGTTTTTATTACTTTTCCTCTCGATATTTAAAATGTTTCTATTAATTTAAGCTAATTTAATTTTTATTAATTCAATCTTTTGTTTCTATTCTTGATCTTTTTATTAATTTTATTCATGAATTTTTTATTCTTGAAATTTTTTATACTTTTTTACTTTTTACTTTTTTTTTAGATTTTGTTTAGTTTTTTACTTTTTAGATTCTTTTAAGTTGTTTATTATTTAGATTTTTATTGAGTTATTTATTTTTTAGATTTTTATTAAGTTGTTTATTCTCAAGTTTTTTATTCTTAAGTTTGTTATAACATTTTTTATTCTTAAGTTTGTTATAAACATTTTTTATTCTTAAGTTTGTTATAAACATTTTTTATTCTTAAGTTTGTTATAAAGTTTTTTATTCTCAAATTTGTGTATTCTCAAATTATGTTATTTCACAATTCTTGTTTATTTTTATTTTCTATTCTTTTGATGTTTAATTATCAATCAATAGAAATTATTAAACAGTAATGAATAACATAATAAATAAAATATAGCAATACTTTGAAACAAAAGTGAATTTGGTCCTTTAACTCACAATTGGTATAATTATCTTTCTTTTTATTGTAAAATAGAATTTTTAAATAGTAATTATTTTATTAATTTATTATTGTATTAATTATTATCCATTAATTTAATATTTTACTAAAGTATTTACTATTCTTTAATATATTATATTATTGAATTATTTACTATTCTTTAATTTATTATTATTTTATTAAAGTAATGACTATTCTTTAATTTATTATTATTTTATTAAAGTATTTACTATTTATTTATTATTATTTTATTAATCTATTTATTATTCATTAATTTCTTTATTTCTATTTTATAATCAATATTTTAAATAATATCCTATAATTGATAACGATATCTTTCTATGATTGTTGGTTCGCTTATTTCAAAATACAATCGTTATCAAAAAAGTTTCATCTCTAAATCTTTAAACTTCAAAATTTATCTTTAAATACATTATTATTAGTTACATGGTAATAATTGATTACTTACCACAAAAGTTCAAAAAATCTTTTTGTCAGAGAAAACGATTCTTTGAATAACAAAATTGCTTTCAAAAAATATGCTTTGTTTCAAATAATTATGTAAATAATAATAGTGTTGATAAGAATGTTAAAAATAATTATTTATTCGTAATAGTAAACGGAATAGAAAAATTCGTAATAAAAAATGCCCCTACAGAATTATCAAAGATATAAATTAAAAATTAACGAGAACAAAAAATTTGTGTGTAAAATTTCTGTCGTATAATTTTGTTAATAATAACAACAGTAATAATAGTAAATGGTAATAATAATAATAATAGTAGTGGTAGTACAAAATAATAATAATGATAATAGTAATAATAATAATAATAATAATAATAATAATAATAATAATAAATGATAATAAAATAATAAATGTTAATAATAAATTATAATAATAAAATAATAAATGTTAATAATAATAATACTAATAATAATAAATATAATAATAGTAAAAATAATAATAGTAAGTGATAATAATATTACAAATAATAATGTTTGTAATAACTTGAAGAAGGAAAAAGTTGATAGAAACATTTGAGATGATTCCTGGGTGAGAATAGTTTAAAATAAGAGTATGTTTGAAAAATTTAGAAGTCTAAAAACCTAAATTCCAGTCATTTTCTGATAGGGCCTTTTTTATCTGTTTTAACCTCAGGGTTGCACTTTTATGAGAAATAATCCTGGAGATAGCGCTCTGAAATTTCAACTAGCCGCGATGTGCCGTTACAGAGATATTGTGCATTGAGGTGGGGAAGTTACTTTATGGTAACCCTGTACATTGCGCCGGCTCTCTCAGCAAGTAACTGAAGTAAAGCCAGGTTGGTGCCCCCGCTAGGGTGAACGAACGGGTATGCTCAGGCAAAAGTAAACCTGTGTGCCTCCACCTCCTCATTCTCATCCTCACAGTACCAACTTCTTTCAGCGAAATCTTTATCACTGACGTCACAAAAAGATTTCACTAATATTCGCAAAATTGCCGAAAATAACAGATTGTGAGCGCAAATTTCTTATAACCCTTTTGCGTCCCTTTTGGCATCGATTTTTAAAAGTTTCTTACTTTTTGCATTTCTTTACTTTTCTTCATTTTTGGTAGAATTAATGTTTTAATTCTAATTTAAATTAGAATTAATTATTAATTGCCCGTTGTTTTTTTAGATCTTTATTATGTTTCAGATTTAATTTACTTTTTTCTAAAAAGAAAGAAAATTGTTGAAAGATGGTGATCTTTGAAAAAAGGAAATTGGTGAAAGTTGAAAGTCGTTGAAAAATGGAAATTGTTGAAAGATGAAAATTTTTAAAAGATGGAAATTGCTGCGTGAGGAAAATTGTTAAAAGTTGGAAATTGTTGCAAGACGAAAATTGTTAAAAGATGAAAATTGTTTCAAGACGAAAATTGTTAAAAGATGAAAATTGTTTCAAGATGGAAATCGTTACAAGATGAAAATTATTCGAAGATGGAAATTGTTGAAGGATGAAAATTGTTCAAAGATAGAAATGGTTGAAGGACGAAAACCGTTAAAAGATGGAAATTGTTGAAAGATGTAAATCCTAAAAAGATGAAAATAGTTGAAAGATGAAAATTTGATCTTGATGATAAAAAACGTGATATGCAGATGAGATTGAAAATTTTAGTTTGATATTGCGTCAGATTCTGATTCACTACTTTCTATTTTCTGCAGAGTAGTGTTCTGGTTTATCAGTCAAGCATAATTTAAGCATCAGATGTAGGAAGTATTTTTCTCTTTAATTTCCCTTTCTTTCCATCTGTCTTTGTTCTTCCTTTGTGAACCTTTCTTCTCCGCTTCCAATTTTTCTACATTAATGTATGTATAATTCAATTGTCATTGTAATCATTTTTTTTTCTTTATTATTTCCGAAAGAAACAAAAACTAATCATCACTTTTTCTTTCTTTAAACATTTTAGAGATTTTTCTCTTAAAATATTCTCTTAATGAAGTATTCAAGATTTCTTATTCAATTAATTTGTTTCTTTATTTTTCCATATTTCACCTTTTTTTGTATTCGACTCAATCGTTCTTTTTCAATTAATTTGTTTCTTCATTTTTCCACACTTCACCTTTTTTTTTTGTATTCGACTCAATCGCGATTCCACTGTTTCCATATTTCAACTATTTTTAATTTTAATAAGGCACATTTTAAATTTTACTTTTCAAAAACTTTCATCACTTCAGTTTTAATTTTCAAATATCATAAATTTATATATTTTTTCATAATATACAAATAGCCCTTGTTACAAAGCGAATTTTGTGAACAAATAATCATTTCTGAACAAATTGCAACCTATTTTCATTTCCATCTTGAAAGGGACTAGATTTAAACAAAAATTAAAATTAAAAATTAAACAAAACTGATACAATTGAACAATTGAAATTATTGAATTTGAACAATTTTTGATTCTTCGAGGCGTGCAAGTAAACTGATAAAAAGAGATTTTAGATTTTTAAAAAATGATTTTAGATGACGAGATAAAAAGAGATTTTGAAAATATTAGTGATTTTTGAATATGCGTGGTAGGTGTGATAAATTGTGGTTGAATGAGGAAGAAAGGTATTACGGGTTCGCACGGGTGGGTAAATCATTATTTGCTGGAATAAATTCTCTTCTCGGTGTAACTAGGGAAAGCATTAAAGAAGCGTGGTGTATACATCAGGTGGGATAGGAAGGTATGTCGGATTATACTTACACCTCGCGCGATGCGTCGTATTTCACAGCAAATTAATTTATCCTTGGTTCTTACTATCTGTAGCAAGCATGTGGATCTATTGTAATTGCGATGAAGTGAGGTTCCTTTCTGCGTCACTTATTCGCAATTTATAACATCCTGGTTCTGTTATGATTTTTCCTTCTCATTAAATTGTTTTAATATTCAAATTCTTCTCTTGGTTGAATAATATCGATCGAGGGAAGAAAAAAAAACTCACGAAGAATAGCCAAGACAATTCAATCAAATTCATTCAATTTTGAGAATGAGGTTTCCATTTCTATAATTGTGTAATTTTGTACATTTGTTGCTTTCTCAAGTTTCCTTTCATTATTTTTATTATTATTTATTATTTTGTTTCATTTTTTTTATTACATTTTACATATTTATTATTTTTTGTTTTTTATTATGTTGTTTCTGTGTATGTGTTTTTTTTTAAGACTATTGAATGAATCTAGAAAGTGGTGACAATGTGTAGTTTGAAAATTAGATGCATTTTGTTGCATAAGTGAATGCAGAGTGTTTCCTTGATTAACCTTTGTCCCATGATTTTATTGGCTCAAGTTGTAAACAACGACATCAGCCTCGCCCTTGTCTTTATCAGGTAATAGAGTTTATCTTTGATTGCATCGAGTCGATGTTGCTGCAAGGCAGACTTATTGGGCTTGTATTAATTTGAAGGTGACACGGAAATGTACCAGAACAATGTCCACTGATAAAAAGCCAGGATTGTTTAAAATTTACCAAACGTTTAAAACTGAATGATTACAGGGGAAAATAATCGCATTAAATGAAAAGAAGGTAATAAAACAGATTGTAATGAAACAAGGATAATAAAAATTAGAATAATAAATATAATAAACAAGATTTTAAAAAAAGGTAAAAAAATAATAAACAAAGACACTAAAAAAGGGAAAATAAGAAAAAAAATACTAAAAAAGGGAAAGTAAGAAAAAAAACACTAAAAAAGGGGGAGTAAGAAAAAAGATACTAAAAAAGGGAAAAAGTAAAAAAAAAGACACTAAAAAAGGGAAAGTAAGAAAAAAGATACTAAAAAAGGGAAAAAGTAAAAAAAACGTTAATAAACAAAGACAATAAAAAACAGGACAACAGAAAAAAGAGATAATAAACGAAGATAATAAAAAAACGAGAAAAAAAAGATAATAATAAACAAAGATATTGAAAAAAGGGACAAAAGTATGAAAATAAAAAGATAATAATAAAAGATACTAAAACTAAAAAAGATGCTAAACAAGATACTAAGTGACGGTAAAGAAGTAAAAAAAAAAGATATTAAACAAAAACACTAAGAAAAGTACAAAAAAAAGTAAAGAAAAAATAATAATAAACAAAGATACTAAAAAAGGTAAAACAAAAGGTAAAACAAAAGGTAAAACAAAAAGTAAAACAAAACGTAAGACAAAAAGTAAAACAAAAGATAAAACAAAACGTAAGACAAAAAGTAAAACAAAAGATAAAACAAAAAGTAAAACAAAAGGTAAAACAAAAAGTAAAACAAAAGGTAAAAAAAAGGTAAAAAAAGATAAAAGCAAAGATAGTAAAAAAGGGGAAAAAATGTAAAAAAATTAATAAAAAAGTTACAAATTACTATAATAATTTAATAATAATAAATAATAATAATAATAATAATAATAATAATAATAATAATAATAATGAGTTCATAAATTCTTCTTTCAGTTATTTGTTTATTTAATTGAGCTACATCTCTAATGTTTATTTCCGTTTTTTAGGCAAACACCTTGGAGCAGTCATTGGATTAAAAGAAATTGATGCTTCGTCCTGGAGCAGAACGAGATTGAAGTAAAGTTCTGAAGAAGAGCTTTGCTAAGTTTTCAACTACCGGAAGATGACTACGATGGTGCCGAAACCTAATGCTAAGTTGAGCGTTCTTAACCTACCTCAAAAGAAGTTGTGGCACGTACGAGTTATTATCTCGTTTATTCGAGAGTTCTTTTGTTGTTTCGTCCGGAAAAGAAGATGAAGTGAAGGTAGACTAAATTTACATTTACAGATGCAAAGAATGATGGAAGCTCCGGTTATTGTAAAAAAATATATATATTTAATATATTTAAAAAATATTTTTAAAAAAATTTCTCTGTTAAGTGAATAAAAAAAGAAATAATGAAAAAATGAGTTTTTAATGAGATAAGAGATCGGATAACTTCATTATGTGGTAAAACACTTTTTCCAGTAGTAAATTAATTATATTATTAGTAATAAATTATTAATAGTAAATAATTATTTCAAATAATTATTATTAATAATTGTTATTGATAATATAATTTTAATAATAATAGTAAATAATTATTAATAGTAAATAATTATTTTAAATAATTATTATTAATAATTATTATTGATAATATAATTTTTTTTATGAGTTTTGATTGAATAGGTAAACAAAAGTACGATCGAAAACTTATTATAATTACGTAATTGAACCTAATTTTCCGTTCTGATTTAATTTGAATCTGTTTAAAGTATATTTGAATATTATTTAATTTAAATCTTAACGATTTAATTGAATCTAATTTGAATATAAATGCGATTTAATTAAATCTGCATATGACTTTTGAATAATTGGAATTAAATTTTTAAACCTTGGTCCAAGATTTAAAAATTCTAATTTTAATTTCAAAATTCCTTTTCCTAAGAGTGCTTCCCTTATGCTTTGAAATCATTTTTTAATTTTAAGGCATTTACAAATTTTATCACCTAAATTAGGAATTCATTTCTTTTTTAAAAAACTGAAATATTTTCCAACTTTTTCCAATTCCAAACTTCACGATCCTTCCTTACTTAAAACTACATTTTCTTGTTTATATAATTTTTTTAAAAAACAAAATACTAACTTTGAGGAAGCAATTAAAAAAAAATCTTCCAGAAAATAGCTTAATTGTAATGTGTGACAAAATGGGACTGAGTGTCCTTGATTAATTAATTAATGTACTTAACGGATTAAGGTATTTAACAAATTGAGGTACTACTCTCTTTGTTTAACGTGCTGGTTCAAATTGAAGTACTTAACGAATTAAGGTATTTAACAAATTGAGGTATTTAATAAATTGAGGTACTTAACGAATTAAGGTATTTAACAAATGGAGGTACTTAACGAATTAAGCTATTTAACAAATTAACGTATTTTCGAAGTTTAAGATTGGCAATTAATTTACGTGTTGAGTTTGTAATTAGATTTCTTCTAGAGAAAAATGAAAGCTTTTAGCGGAAAGTGATGAAGGAAAGGGCTCAATTGGCAAGAAAGAGAGTTGGGAAAAGTGCTGATGAGACTAATTGTAAGAGAAAAGAAGAGAGAGAGATAAGTGAAGGAAAAGGGTCGGGTAAAAAGAAGGAAAGCGCGATTGCGAATGACGAGGGAGAAAGGGGCGAAAGAGAGATAGGAAGGGAGTGGAGAGAGAAAGAGAGAGGCGCAGAATGAGCAGGAAGAACAGCACGAGCGAACCCGGGACTAGTTTGACTCTCAGTCGAACGCGCGTTTACAAGCATACGACACCGGCAAGCCCAAAGTGTCGCCGCAACCACGTGCCACCACACAGTCTTTTCTTTTCTTCCCTTTCTCACTTGACGTAATCGTCAATTCGTGAAATAAAAAAACTGTATTTTTTAAAAAGATTCACGACAATTGCAATTTCAGGAAATGTAAATAATAAAAAAAAGTTGTTTTTATAAATAAATTAGTTTTTCTTCTAAATAAGGGCAGTTTTCAAGAATCTAGAAAAGACTTGATAAGAGTTTGTTTAAGGAACTAGACTAGTTTTGTTGAAGTTTGGAATTAGATTTATAGAACTGGTGTAATTTTGACGAACCCTCAGGCAATTTTGTTGACGTTTAATTTGTGGTTTTTCAGTGATTAGTGATAAATTGCTGGTGACTTGCAGTGCTTCGAGTTTTAGAGCTACTTTTAAGGATTTTGTGTAGCAAAATTAAACATTGGACGCTTGAAGGCTGAGAGAAGTGGACCTTTTGAAGCTATGGATTTATGGATCACTGGTGAGTCAGTATGCAATCTTTCGATTCATCATCTGTGAAAGGTATTTTAAGCTTAAAAACAAACTGCTTGTTTGTTAGGTTTTTTAAAAATCATGGAAAGTCGTGAAAAAACGGCAAAATTAGTATTGTCGTGGAAAAAAGAAATTCTATTAAATAATAGAAAAAGGAAACTCTATTAAATCATAGAAAAAGGAAACTATTAAATCATGGAAAAAGGAAACTATTAAATCATGGAAAAAGGATACTCTATTAAATCATAGAAAAAGAAAACTCTATTAAATCATAGAAAAAGACAATGAGTATAGAAAGAAGTAAACAAAGAATTCTTCGGGATTTCTCTGGGCCTTTTTACATTCTCGTTAATAGGTATTTTTTAAACTAAAATGGATTAAATTAAAAAAGGATAAAGATGGAAGATAGTAGTTTTGACCCTTTGCGTGGAATCTGCATCAGAGGTTTTGTAAAAGCAGTATTTAAATCTTTCTTTTGCAAACGTTATTTTTGTTTATGCGTTTAAATATTAAACACTGAGAATTTTACAGTATTGTTAATATTACTTAAAAATTAGTTGAAAAATTAGATTATTTATTTATTTATCATTGTTTTATTTATTTATTTATTTATTATTGTTTTATTTATTTATTATTTTCAAGAAAACGTATAGCCCTCGATTCAAAGAACCATTTATGGGTACTATAATTTACATATATAAAAGTACATAGTATATGTCACAATTACAAAATCGGTAATTACTAAAATAAGGTATATAAGAGAGTATATTTTAATTAGTTTAAATTATGAACAATTATATGATTTCTGGGGCTTCAAGATTTTGTGTATTGTTTATTGTTATTGTTCCTTGTAGAAGAAGGTTTCTTTTTATTTTTTATTCGGTTTAATCATTTGTTACGACTGTAAATAAGATATTGTAAATAATCATTAAGTACTATTTGAATTTTACAAGTAATATTTGAATACAAGTTCTATTTTAAAGCTACAAGTACTATTTGAGTACTACAAGTGCTATTTAAATACTACAAGTACTATTCTAAAACTACAAGTACTATTTGAGTACTACAAGTACTATTCTAAAACTACAAGTACTATTTGAGTACTACAAGTGCTATTTGAATACTACAAGTACTATTTTAAAACTACAAGTACTATTTGAGTACTACAAGTGCTATTTGAATACTGCAAGTACTATTTTAAAACTACAAGTGCTATTTGAATACTGCAAGTATTATTTTAAAACTACAAGTACTATTTGAATATTACAAGTGCTATTGTAATACTATAAACAATAAATTTTTTTTTCTAATTAACTTCACTAGTACTCAAATGTTTAAATTTTGTTTTTGCAAAACTTGAGATGCAGTTTTAAAATAAAAACATAAATTACTAACTAAGAGTAATTTATTACATAATGTCAGTTTACTAGTAAATTGAGTTTATATATTTGTCGTGATTTATAGATAAGGGTAAGGGGGTATTATAAAAAAAAACTTGATAAATCGTGTTACTTGAAAGCAGCCTTGAAGTCGAAAGGATTAAATACTGTTCAATTCCACTATGTGTATATTCTTATATAGTTATGTAAATAAATCATTGATATCTCACGAAAGTGAAGTCAGATTAAATCCCACGAAGTTTAACTAAATCATCAAATTAATATATAAGTAGACTTGAACTCATCGGAGACCACAGTGTTATCATTTTCAATAATGAAATAATACAATTCCATGACATTGAAGTTATTGGAGAAACACATCTTTCTAAAAAATGTGCAGTTTTTTTGGAATTCGTAAACAACATAAAAATGAAAATTATGAATTAGGAATTGGGAATTCAAACTTTTATCTTCAGGAAACATTTCAGTTTGTTTTCTTTCGTTTCTTGAAGAGAAATTTTTTTTATTTTGAAGCAATATTTTTATTTTCTCCATTTTGCTTCCTCAAGAGAAAGCTTTGTTTTAAATATTTTTTATTCTATTTGAAGCCTATATAACAATAGGACTTTGATTCTGTTTTCATGTTTCTATTCTTCGATTTAGAAAAATTCGTTTGTTGAAAATACAACAAATTTCGTTTGTTGTTTATTTTTGTCAAAAAAATTTTGATTATTTGTGAAATTTCTTCTTGTGATACTTGTGATCCTAGTTTTTTTCTGATTTTCATCCAGACAAAAAATAGACTTGTATCAAATCGTATTTCCTTGATTCGTGTAAATGAAAAAATGACGCTCTTTCGTTTGTAAAATTAACCTTAAGAGGTTACGTTTCACTATAATCGTAAATTTGTTTTACTTTCATCTTATGTTACTTAAGAAGGTATTTTGGTTACTTAAGATTTTTTGTTAAAAGGTTAATGTATATTTAAAATAGAAGCGATAAGACTTGAAAATTTTTATTACATTGTTTATCCATGGTGGAAACAATCACGTTTTGTAGATTTTAGTTTATTCCATTAAAAATAAACAAAAATACTATTCAAAGTTCTTTTAAATTAAAAACAAAAAACAAATGTCAAACAGTTACAGTTTTTGGGTATAAATAGTTTAAAATGATCAGACATTACAGTTTTTAATTTATTGTCTTAGAAAGGCTTCTTTAACGATGTCGCAAACTTTCGTTTTTATTTTGATTATTTTTCTTTGTTTTATTTTAATTATTGTTCTTTGTTTTATTTTAATTATTGCTCTTTGTTTTATTTTAATTATTGTTTTTTGTTTTATTTTAATTATTGTTCTTTATTTTATTTTAATTATTGTTCTTTGTTTTATTTTAATTATTTTTCGTTATTATATTTTGAATTTGTTTATATTAATTTAATTTATAAACAAATTTTTGTTTTCAAAAAAGAATAACAAATTAGTTCCAAAACACTGAAAATGTCAAAAAATCATGGATTTTCGAAAAGGTTTTAAAAAATTCGTTTAAGGATAAAACTTAAATTATATTTTGATTTTTTTTTCAAATTTTTATTCATAAATGTGACATGTTTCCAAAAAAACGTAATCAAAACATTGTGCCTTCATTCATTGAACAGTTACTGTTTAAATCTGATTGAGTGAAAAGTCGTCCACCAATTTGAATTAGTAAAAGTTGCACTGAACTTTTTAAAACAATTTCACTGTTTCATTTAGTAGTTTTAGATTTTTCCACTCAAGTTTTAGTGAATCTAAACTAAAAAAAGTAACTAGAATTACTAAAAAGTAGTGAATAATTAGTAAAAGATAGTAAATAATTAGTAATAGGTAGTAAATAATTAGTAAAAGTTAGTAAATAATTAGCAAAAGTTAGTAAATAATTAGTAAAAGTTAGTAAATAATTAGTAAAAGGTAGTAAATAATAAGTAAAAGGTAGTAAATAATTCGTAAAAATTAGTAAATAATTACAAAAAAGTAGTAATTACTAAAAAAAATATCGTACGAAAAGAAATAAATGTAAATTATTTTGGAAAATTAAAAACAGGTGTTTAGTTTTAAAATTTGTGACCGAGAAACATCAAAATTTGACCGGGAAAACCGGGAATTCAATTTTATAAAAGAAAGTGGTACTTTATTATTAAAAAGTAGTAAAACTTTTTACTAATTCTAATTAGTATGGTGGTTCTAATTAATAATGGTGGGCGACAGTTCAAGTGTTCACTAATTCAAGTTTAGAGAGGTTACATAATATACAGGAAACACTCTGGAAATTAGTTGGTAATTAATGCAATCTTCGACATAGATAAATAAACACGAAATATAATTGAAACGCAATAATTAAAAGCAACAATCATCAAAGCTGTAAAATTGAGAATGGAAAAATTGTTTGATAGATAATTCCTAAAATTTGGCACAAAAGAGTCGGAATTTTAAGATGTGACCTGTGCAGCAATTGTGAATTGATTGATTTTATTAGATTGTTGGGCTTTTAATTTGTCAAGTGTAGTGTACTAGCAAAGTATTGTTGAGCATTGTTGGGTCCAGGTTGCAAGATGGAACTTGCAAGTGAGTGGGAAATGCTGTAGTGTTTGCGCGGCCCTGCGGGGTCTCTGACCGCCCGTCCGCGCCTCTCAACTCGACTTGCTTGTCCACGGCCTACCTACGGTTACCAAAGTCTAAAGTCACATTTCTCCGCCACTAACTTGGCGAATTTCGTGAAAAACCCGCGTCAAATCCACCTTCCCACTGTAATTGGTTTCTTTTTCATCTACCTGTCAAAAGAGCGGTCTAAAAATCCATCTACACTAATTTAAATTTAAATCCGAAGAAATTACGAAAATGTACTCATTTTTGAAGCTGCGGCTGAGCTACTAATTCAGTTGGTTAAATTTTATTGTTCTCTAAATGTGAATTAGTGGTTTTTCATTAAGGAATTAGAGAAAAAGGAGTTGATATTGAAAAGTGAAAAATCCACTAATCTTTAGTGGAAAATTATGCTAATTTTTCGTAGATAACTATGCTAATTTTTCGTAGAAAATTATGCTAATTTTTCGTAGAAAACTATGCTAATTTTTCGTAGATAACTATGCTAATTTTTCGTAGAAAACTACACTAGTTTTTCGTAGAAAATTATGCTAATTTTTCGTTGAAAACTATGCTAATTTTTCGTAGAAAACTATACTAATGTTTAGTGAAAAGTTACTAACTTGAAAGTCTATTACTTGAAATAGTAAATGTTTATTTTTCGAATTAGTTGATAATTTACTTTCCAATTAGTAATCATTCTAATTTTCATTTATACAGATTTAGAGAGTGAAATTCAATTAAATTTGACTGAAAGTGAGTACAGTTCTTTACTAATTTTCAGTTGAATTCTACTGATAGTAGAATTTAATGAATTGAATAAGTAGCCGCACAATTTTAATTTATAATTGGTCTTATAGCTATAAATTAGTAGGTCTGCCTCTAAAATTGAATCAGTAGAAATTACAAAAATCATTAGCAATCTGAATTAGAAATTTTTACAGCCGAAATTGAGCTATTAATTCAATTAGTATAAAATTCTAATCACAATGAATGAAATTTGACTGAAAATTAATACAGTTCTTTACTAATTTTCAGTAGAATTTTAGCGATTGTTTAGTACAATTTAATTGACTGAATTAGTAGCTACTCTCTAAATCTGAGTAAGTGAAATCTACTTATTTTTAAGTCAAAACTCCTCCACCACTTACAAATAAATTTGACACAAAAATAAGTGAGATTTCATACAAAAATAAGTGAAATTCGACACAAAAATAAGTGAAATTTGACTCAAAAATAAGTAAATATTTCACTTATTGAAATGAGTGGAAGACTTTTGACTTAAAAATAAGTAGATTTCACTTATTCAGATTTAGAGAGTATAATAAATTTTAATTCATCATTAGTTTTTGCTATAAATCCACCAATTTGTATTAGTAAGCATTTTAACTAATTTTTAGTAAAATTTTACAATTTGAAAAAAAAAAATTTGAAAAAAAATTTTACAGTTTGATTTAGTAGTTTCTACTAATGTTTTAGTGAAAGTTTACTAAAAGTTAGTAAAACTGCTT
This sequence comes from Ganaspis sp. Gsp50, assembly GCA_011057455.1. NCBI lineage: Eukaryota > Metazoa > Arthropoda > Insecta > Hymenoptera > Figitidae > Ganaspis > Ganaspis sp. Gsp50. The sequence goes on from WNHD01000067.1 coordinate 35,935, forward strand.
ACTAATTCAAATTGGTGGACGACTTGTCACTAATTCAAATTTAGAAAGTAAGGATCAATTAAATGTATCTAAAAATTAGTACAGTACTTTACTAATTTTCAGTAGAATTTTACTAATCGTCTAGTAAAATTTAATTAATTGAATTAGTAGCCCAGTTTTAGCTACAAATTAGTAGATTTTTACTGATTTAAATTTAGATAGCTACATTCCCTTGCTACATGCATATTTTACGTAAAATTGTAAACCTAGTTTGCAAAATGAGTATTTAATAAATTTTCAATATGAATGAACAAATTAATAATTTTTTCATGAGAATAAGTAAAATCGTTTTCTATAGAAGTTAAATTAGATTTATAGGTTAATTTAAAAAGTTATTAATCTTTTAATTGTATTTTTAATATAATTTAAAAGTTGTGTTAAAAATGTAATTAATAATTAAAATTAAAAAAAAAAATTAAAAAAAATTAAAATTAATTAAAATTTAATTGTCTCCTAATTGCTATCAATCATCTATTTTTTTACATTCTCATCAATAATGAGAAAGTATTCAAAATGTGCAATTTTTTTAGTTCAATCTATTTGACATTATTTTATATCTAATTGAGAATATAATTCACAATTTATCAATTTGTGGTTGAGTTTGGTATTCTTTTATTTTTTTAATTTATAAAAAAGTTTGACTTTTACTTTCTTTTTTTCTGTTCCTTTTTAATTAAATGATATGTAGTTTGCGGAGGAAATAAATTTACAAAGTTTCCCTCTTATCGTGTATTGATTTTCCCGGTTGGGATGAAAATTTTTATGGAGATGTAATGTATGCGATCCAGCCGCTCAAGATGCGAAGAAGTTTCAAAACCCGTTACGTAAGAATACGATCAAGTTGCGACGCTTCTCTAGTAACTTTTAACGTCATTTTTCTAATTTTTTTCTTCCAATTCCTGCATGTATTTCGACAATTTTTTCAAGGGTTTGCATTATTGATGGAAAATAGAGTACATTTTGTTTTTACGTAAAAGTTTCTTCTTTCATAGAAGTGTCAAGCGGAAAAAAATTATTTCTTCGCGAAAATGGTTTTTAATCATAAATTTTCTAAAATATTAAGAAATTTTCAAAAGTTTATAAAAATTTAGTAACTTTGGCAAAATTAAGCTTATAATATGCTGTGCTATTTGTCAAAATTATTTTTGATAAATTTGAATAATGGAATTTTGATAATTTGATTAAATTTCTAATTATTTCTTATTAATTTAGTATTTATTTATTTGGCTAAGTTTGGTATTTTTGTGATGAAGGTGCTGAAAATTCTTTGTTGATTCAATCATCTTGAAAATGATAAGAAATTTTCGTATTGTATACATTTGTAGGGATAATTTTTGTCAGGAATAATTTCGTTGTACTTGAAGCACATGTTTTTGTATGATAGGAAATTGGTTTTGATAAAATGACGAGGGCTACTTGGAGTCGGCTGACTATAATGTGCTCTTTTCTACTTGTCTGATAGGCCCGGGTCTTGACTACTGTCGACCCTATACCTATACTTTCGTCTTTCACGTTTGGTCCCAATCATTACTATACTTACAACTCGATCCACTCTCTAAATCTAAATTAGTGGTTTTCTACTGATTAATTAAAGAAAAGTGGCTTGGTATTAAATAGTAAAAAATCTAATTTTTAGTAGAAAACTACTAAATTACAGTAGGTAATTACCAATTTAAAAGTAAATTGTCAACTAATCCGAAAATTTTACTTTCAATTGGTAATTTGATTTTGTTTGAAATTGGTAATTTTTTACTAAAAATTAGTAGTTTTTTTTTACTAAAGTTTTTTGGATTATTTGTTATTTAAAAGTAACTCATTTTTCTCTAATTCACTCTAAATTTAAAATAGTGTCTTTCTACTAATGAATTAGAAAAAAATTAGTTACTATATTGTTGAACATTTTTAGTAGAAAAATAATTAAAGTTCCTACAATTTTCCATTTATAATTGTTATAATTTTCTTTTTATAATTGCTATAATTTTCGTATAGAAAATTACTAATTTATTGTATACAAATTACTAATTTCAAAGTAAAATATCTACTAATTGAAAAAATAATCTTTCACTATTTAATTTAGTAGATATTTTACTTTCAAATTAGTAATTCTTTATTATAGATAGGTTTTTATCACAAAATTGGAAGTCTTTTGTACTAAAAATTAGTGGATTTTTCCACTATTTAATTATAGTAATCCATTTTTTTCTGATTCGATAGTTGAATAATCATTAATTTAGATTTAAAGAGGGAAGTGATAAATATCTGCTGCTGTCATGTAAATTCTTGATTAAAATATTCTTCTCCAATTAAAATATTGATGCATTTTAAAATATTTACGTATAGAATTAGTTTTATGACTAATCAGATAGAGAATTATATTTATAATTTACACAGTAGGAATTAATTGCTAATATCAACTATTTATTAATATTATAAATTCATGAAACTTAATCCCTGCAAATTAAATTCACACTCTAAATTTCAATTAGTTCAATTTTCTACTAATTCAATGATGAAAAGTCGTTTACTGATTAAAATAATGAATATGTACTAATTTTTAGTAGAAAGCTTTGTTAATTATTGATAATTGATCTACAATTAATTAATTCATTTATTCATTTATTCATTCATTTATTCATTAATTTATTCATTCATTCGTTTATTTATTCATGCATTTATTTACTTATTCATTCATTTATTTATTCATTAATTTATTAATTCATTTATTAATTAATTAATTCATTCATTCATTCATTAACCTACATTGATTATTTCAATTTCTAATTATTTATTAATTACATCAGTAGTTTTCTGGTAAAAATAAGCAAATATTTACTATTTCAATCTATAAACGTCTTGAGCATTGAATTGGTAAGAATTACTAAATTTACAGAGCATTTTTAAATTTATCTCTTTATCTACATTAATGTTATTAGTTGTTATTAATATTTATTAGCCTAATATTAATAATGTTCATTTTTTTAATTCACCAAATCGCAATTTCTTAAGTTTAATAATGATTATCATAAGTCTGTTTAAAATAAAAAAGAAAATTTGTTTAAATCAAACAAATGCTTATTTAATTCAAACAAATATTTTCTTAGAAAAAAAATTGATAAACTGTTATCATTTGAGAAAAATATTTGCTTGATTCGAAACAATTTTGCTTATTTAAAAAAACAAATTGTTTGTTGCAAAACGTTATTTCCGTTTGTAGTTTGTTAGAATTAAACATAAATTTGGTTGAATCAAACAAATATTGTTTGAATTAAATAAAAGTTTGATTTAAACAAACATGTTTTACATTCTCATCAAAAATGAGAGTGTATTTAATTATAGTTAATGATTATGTTTTATAGTTTTGGTAGCAAAAGAGAACAATAATTGTTGGGTACACAGGAAAAACAAAATATTAAATTTCAAGATGAATTTGAATTTTTTTATGCCTGTAGAATTCCAATTTATCTTGAAATTTAACAGATGATGCATTGAAAAATAACATTTTATTTTTTCTGTGACAGGAAATTCAGAATTTGAGACTTTTCTCAAAAGGTTCAAAAAAAGTTGTTAATCAAAAGGTTGTTATAAATAAATAATAATTTATTATAGCATACCGTTTTGAAGAAAATGATTAATGCACATCAATTATTATTAACAATACTGATAATAATTGCAATATTAGCAATTGTAATGAAAGAAATTCAAGTAATGAAAAAAGGCGCAAAAATGATGAAAATATGATATAAATATAATAATAACATTGATGTTAATAACATTAATGATGATGATGATGATGATGATAATAATAATAATAATAATAATAATAATAAGAATAATAATTATAGTAATAACCGTAATAATGATAATAATGGTGATAATAACAATAAAATGAACAAATTTGAACAAAAATAAAAAAAGAAAAGATGACCACAAGGCCATGGTGAATGCGAAATTTTTCGCTGGTTTCTTTATGCCGCGGATTTCCTCGGTTCTAAGGTTTCTGACGTCGATACGAGAATAGAACGCACCGGTTACCCAGACTTCCGTCGACGTTTACCCATCGACGACGACTAGGACGGGTTCATAAACGAAGACGAAAACCAGAACGATTATATAGGAGTCACGCGGAAATTCGAACGGCTAGCTTCGCGTCCCAGTACCCAATCCAGCGAATACCACGAGACTTGTTCCAAAATTATCTGCCTATAATTACTAACTTTCTAAATCTATTCCTGCGCCATTATCATTTTATCTTTATTTTACGACAAGTTCCTTATTTGATTATTACATTCCACGCTTTATTAAATTTAATTCTCTAATTAAGATTTAATAATAACGAGAAATGATGCCTCGTAAAAATATAAATTTTCACGGTATAAAGATTACTTTTTTTTTTCTGGAAAATGTATTTTATATGTGTAGTTTCATCATTTGAAATGCAAGTGTGAGTTAATTTGTAATGGGGAAAATTAAAAGCAGATATCTTCTCGTATTTAATGTTAATTAAGGCAGCTTGATTGAAATCAATAATGTAAATTAAATTGTAATATTTTTATACCTAGTATTATGTTATAGTAGAACAATAGTCTGGCTGTTTGCCCAAAATGCAGTCAATAGAGTAAAAAAAGTGTGTCCATGTAGTACACGATTATTTTTTTCTTTCAATTATATATTATATATTCAATTATATATTCTTTTATAATTTTAAACTTTATATTTATATTGAAACTAAATTATTTATAATTGAAAGAACGAACTATAAATTTGAGGTTAATTTTAACTGGATCCTAAATCTTCTATATTATCATAAATCAAACCGTGTTTAAGACACTTGAATAAATGGATGGTGCAGCAGTGGATTTAGATAAATTCTTGTCTGGGTAAAGAAATTTATTTACATTTTCTAAAATACTTTATTTTGAAATCTTCGCATTGCAATTTTAATATTCAAAGATAAATTAAAACAAATCAAGGAAGGAAGGAAATCATTTTATTAATACTGATTCATCAATTTATTATTGCAATTGATATTTTCACTTATTCTATTGATATTTGTTTATTTTATTGAACTTTGTTTATTATATTGAAATTTGTTTTCTATTTTATTGAAACTTGTTTATTTTATTGATGTTTATTCTTTTATTTAATACAAATATAGTCTTTTTTCTGTTAAAATTGGATGCGGTAGCTACAAGTTAGCCAATACAATTGAAGGACCGCATGCAATAACTGACTCTACGCGTGAACCACTATCGTTGGACCAACAAAAGAATTGTTAATATTGAACTAACAAATTGGTTTGTTGTCATAATAAATTGGTATTGTTGGTTCAACAAAAAGTTTGTTATTATTATTATTGCACCCTGACGCTCAATTTCTAACCGCAAACTTGTTACAACTCTCATGCAGTTATTAGTAACTTGATTTCCTTCTTTTTATACACATATTAAATGTTAAATTAATATTTACTATAATTAAAAATTTGCATACACAGTTATTGTAATTTTTTCATTATCAACACATAAATTTGATTAATTCTCAGTGAATTTGAATTTATAAATTAACATTCGACTTTAATCAATTTTAGGTTTGAGAAAACCAAAAAAGTAAAAACAATTATAAAAGCAATTATAAAAGCAATTTTTTAAGTTTGTTTCATACTTTTTTGTTTACTATTTTTCTATTTAATTGATTCCTTTTTAAATGTACGCAAATGATTACAGATAATTAAAAACTGTGTAGTATTTTAAAGTATTAAGCGCGTGATTTAGCTTTGCTCGTAAATTACAGGGAGATAAAAATAATACAGCTACTGTCTCGAGATATGTCAAGTGATTCTATTAACAAAAATGATTAAATGTTACGTAAAGAATGAGAAGAAAGATGATTCCGAACACCCGGTATTCAGCGATGTTACGTGTACGTAGACACGCGAATCTCAACGTGCACACCGCTTTATACATATACATACAGTGACTTACACGAGCCAATCGGAGAGCGAGCATTATAGTGCCCTGCAAGAATCGCCAGCCTGGTGCATTGACCGCGGTTGACCACACGTCATCAAATGAGTGACGTCACGGGTATACCGCGCTATTTTACGTCACGGTTGGTTGAGCTCCTATAGGAAAACTTGCCTGATCCAGGAGACTCTACTGTCATTTTTTTCTTCCCAATCTTATCTCTAGAATTCGCTCTCATCATCCCGAAAATGCCCTAGGCTCTAACTGCATATTACTTAAAGATGATACACTCACTGAAAAAAATGTCTGGTTAACTTAACCAGAAAGGAATGTTAAATATGCCCTTACTATTTCCTCTGGTTAAATTAACTAGAATTTTGGTTAAGTTAACGAGAATTTTAGTTAAGTCAACCAGAATTTTGGCTAAGTTAACTAGAATTTTTGTTAAGTTAACTTCTAGTTCATTTAACCAGAAAAAATAGTAAGGGTATATTTAACATTCCTTTCTGGTTAAGTTAATCTGACATTTTTTTAGTGCTGAAAACATACTTGTTTAACAAAAAAATGTTTGTAATTTTATCGAACTGATTAGAAATTTTAACTAAAAAGAGCTAGTAAAGTTAATCAATTGCTTAGCAAGGTTAACTAAAGATTTGTCGGGTTTACCAACTGCTTAGTAAATTTAACTATAAACTAGTTCAGTTTATCAACTGATTAGTAAATTTGACTAAAAGATAGTCCAATTTACCATAGTCTTAGTAAATTTTACTAAAACCTAGTCCAATTTATTAACTGCTCAGTAAAAAATAAAAGCTAATCGAGTTTATTAATTGTTTAGTAAATTTAACTGAAGAAAATAGTAAAGTTTACTAACTATTTAGTAAATTTAACTGAAGAAAATAGTAAAGTTTACTAACTATTTAGTAAATTTATCTGAACATACTAGTAAAGTTTACCAACTATTTAGCGAATTTAACTGAAAAACACAAAAAAAATAGTTGGTACTACCAACCACTTAGATGGTTGGGTAAAAGGATTACTAGTATCTTTTGGTTAAATTACTATGTACTTGGTTATCTTTACTAGTTTCTTGGTTAAATTTACTATGTACTTGGTTACCTTTACTAGTTTCTTGGTTAAGATAACAAAGTAGTTAGTTGATTCTACCAATTTTTTTTAGTTAATTCTACTAAATTTACATAGTAATCACTTTTATTATTCTCAGTATAGTAAAATTTACTAACTACTATAAGAATCGCAATTTACATTATTATATTATTATATTACAATTATTACATGAAAATTGAAGAAAGACTCTACTTTGAAATTTATTTTGTTGAAAGATTGACTAATTTAAAAATTTTTATATATGTTAATTTACCAAAGTAAAAATGTACAAACTGAAAGATATATTTTTAATAAATCAACATCGAAAAAAATGGATTCTATATTAATATACAAAAATGGTTGGATAAAAGAATTTCTATTTTTTAGGTTGCATTTACTACAAGTAGTTGGTTAACTTTTCTAGTTTTTGGATTAAATTAACGAAGTAATTATATTATTACATAAATATTATATATTATAATTATACACATTTCACCAGCATCTTGAGTTAATTGTACTAAAATGTCTATAGTCATATTTATCAGTGAAAAAAACTCCAAAAAATACATAAATCAAATCAATTTATATAATTTTTTCAGCTTTGATAGTTAAATTTTTTTTATATTTGCACACAAATTCATCAACACTTGCACTATTTATTTAAAAAATAATAATTTAATAGCGTATGTGCGAAATGTTAAAGAAAAAAAAAATTGTAAGTTAAACACCAGATTCTAATTTTAAATATGAATTAAAAACATGAAAAGTACGTAAACTTTTGTTGATAAAGCAAAAAATACAATGAATTGATGCTGTAATTTTGTTTTGTTTATGAAGCTAAACTTTTGAGTGATAAGATTAATGAAATTAGGTTAAAATGGGTCGTGATTAATGAAAGATGATTTTCTTTGAAGAGTTCAAAGTTTCGCGTTGAAGAATCGTATAGGGGCGATTATGGTATGGTTGTATACATAAAATATATCCCATGCGAATCTGCATGCAATTTATAATTTGAAGTGCTGGATATACTAGCACATGTAGCTATCGGTACATAGGAAAGTTCGTTCCCTCGAGTGAATAAATCAACTCACTGATCCGCAAACCATGGATGAATACCACGGATATCAACGCTAGAGCGATTCTAAATTTTCTCGCGTTACGTCTACCAGCTGTGCAGCATTCAGCATACACTAACACGTGTTAACATTACACGTGTTTCTGGTCGGCAGAGTAAATGTCCCTTCAACTCTTTTCAATCATATTTTATTCTTTCTACTCACTGATTTCTAATTCTTCTTCAATTATTTATTAATTTCGTGTGCTGTCTTATTTCATTCTTTTCCATTTTTTCTTGCTTTCATCGGTACTTTTATATGCTGAGGATCCAAACTTTGATTCAGTCATTTCCGTTAATTAACTTGAATTAGTCAATTTTTAATAATTAACTTTGATTATTGTTTTTAATAATTAACATTGATTATTGTTTTTAATAATTAACATTGATTATTGTGTTTAATAATTAACATTGATCAATATTTTTAATAAATAACTTTGATTATTGGTTTTAATAATTAACATTGATTAATGTTTTTAATAATTAACTTTGGTTATTGGTTTTAATAATTAACATTGATTAATGTTTTTAATAATTAACTTTGATTATTGTATACAATTTTGCAAATTGTTGGCAATGCGAAAAATGGCGTTAAAGTGACTAAAATAATATTAAAATGCGTGTTAAATTTACATTATAAAAGTTAGTTAAAAGTTTGAACAAAAATGTTCAATATTTGGACTTAGTAGAAGATTTTAAAACAATTCATTTTTTGCGAGGAATTTATTCATGTACTACTTCTAAAAAAATTAAAATGATTACTATAGACATTCTAGTGAAATTTACTTCAGAAACTGGTAAAGTCTACCAAATACTTCGTTAATTGGGTCAAAACATTAGTTAATTTCACCAAAACGTTGGTTAATTTTACCAACACTGTAAAAACAAGTGTCTTAATTTAAGATGTTTTTACAGTGAAAACATAAGTTAATTTAATCAAAACATAAGTTAATTTACCCAAAACATTAGTTAATTTTATCAAACCATCAGTTAATGTTACCAAAACATTAGCTAATGTTACCAAAACATTAGCTAATGTTACCAAAACATCAGCTAATTTTACCAAAACATTAGTTAATGTTACCAAAACATTAGTTAATTTTACCAAAACATTAGCTAATGTTACCAAAACATCAGCTAATTTTACCAAAACATTAGTTAATGTTACCAAAACGTTAGTTAATTTTACCAAACAACTAGGTAGTTACTTTAAAAAAAAACTAGTTAATTTAGCAAACATTATAGTTAATTTAACAAAAAGAAACTATAGTAAATTTTACCGAATTATTCAGTAACCGTTTCATCCAAGCATTTATTTGGTTAATAGTACCAATTATTTTGTTCGATGTGTCAATAGGGATCATTTTCAATCAAACCTATTACAATACATTTATGTTAATATATTATAATATAATTTATATGCTCAATATTTCAAATTATTCTAATTTCAATCGCTTTAAACTGATTTCTATCTATGAATTTAAATTAACCTCAAGAGTGACAAGCCTATTAGCTTTCCACTACTTTAATAAATTATCAACTAAATAAATAATGAAAATTGATCAATGTAGAATAAACCATTTTCAACATTAAAGAAAATTTACATTTCATTTGTTGTAATATAATTAGAATTTAAAATTCTTACATTCTCAGAATTTATATATTTTTAAAATCCAGGTCTTTTTAATTTTTTCTATTTTTGTCTCTTCGAGTCTTTTTAATCGGTGTTTTTACTTGTTTGAAATAACGTCTACGTTCTATTTTCTGGGATTTTTGAACTAAAGTAGATCAAGTTTGCAATTTTTTGAAAAAGTAATGGTAGCATAAAGGAGAGTTGAGCAGCCTCTACACACACACATACACACTTATTATCGGACTATTTAAGCGATTGCATCGCGAGTGCAGAGAGCCAGCGAGAAAGTCCCAGCAACTTTCTCCGGTGGGTTTAGTTTGCACCATGGGTCACCAGGCACGGACATTAAGAGCGAGCGCGTTGTCTTGTATTAACTTGAAACACGAGAGAAATGCCACAAGTAAGAATGAGCTTTTGCGATAAGCATCACGAAAGGGGATTCAAGAAAAGAGTGAAATAAAATTACTCTCACGATAAAAGTGACTATGAGACGTCAGAGCACTCGCTGAATCTTTCTGTCTCCTATCGAGCACGACCGACTCTTCTTCTTCGTGAATTTTATCCTTCAATCTCAATATCTTCTCGAGCAAGATCGATGAAAGTCTCAGTTAACTTTTCTTAGGCTATTAGAAAAAGTGCCTTAAAATTTAATGTCGGTATAATGTACATCAAAAGCTAATGTTGTTAATTGTAACTTAAATATGTTGAATTGTTCAATCTATTTGTTATTTATCTGTTGTTTATTCATTATTCATTTGTTATTTTTGTATTATCGAAAGCCAAAGTTGTTAATTGTAGCATAAACGTTGAATTATTTTATTTATTGTTTATTTATTATTTTTGTATTATCAAAATCCAAAGTTGTTAATTGTAGCATAAACGTTGAATTATTTTATTTATTGTTAACTTGTTATTTTTGTATTGTTTATATAATTTGTATTTTGTATTAATTATTTATTATTTTTGTATTATTTATTTTTGTATTTTTTGTACTTTCCATTATTAATTTTTGTATTTTTTGTACTTTCCATTATTAATTTTTGTATTATTTATATTTTATATTATTAATTTTTGTATTATTTAATTATTCCTTGTTTTAATTTAAATCAACATTTATACTTTTTATTAAACAGAATTTAAATTTGAATGTTCTTTGTTGCAATTTTAGTTTGGTGTATAATTTTTTTATTTCGAAGTACTTTTTATTGTTATTTTAAAGTCGAATTCGAATATAATGAATTTTTAAATATTTAGTTTTAATAATTCAATGAAATGTACATTTCCTGTATACTTGTTATTGTTTTAGTACTTTATTAAAAATTAGCACGTGCTTTCAAAACAAATAGTGATCAAATGGACAATGACATTATGGCATTGAACTTAAGCGCAACATTTGGAAAGATAAAACAAGGTATTGCGACATTTCCAAATATTTTTATAATCTCACACAATAGAAGTCAAGAAATTTTGTAACAAGTGAACAGTACGATGAAGAATCTTTAAGTTAAAACATCATGTTTTCAAACATACGTTTATAAACAAGTTGTTTTAACTCTAATATAAAACAAAAATTATCACACGAATTTTTATTTATTATTTATCACTTATTTATTTTTATTTATTATTTATCACTTATTTACTTTCATTTATTATTTATCACTTATTTATTTTTATTTATTATTTATCACTTATTTATTTTTATTTATTATTTATGACTTATTTACTTTTATTTATTATTTATGACTTATTTATTTTTATTTATTACTTACTTTTATATTTATTAATTATAAAAACGATATTCTTGATTTTAAGTCGGTCGTTCTTGACAGTTGATTAAGAGTTCATAAACTTGAAATCTTAGAGTGAAAGACTTGAGTCGTGATAATACATGTACGCTTGTGTTAACATTAGGCAACCAAAATTCGTCGGTAACATTGGCCCAAATAATGGCCAATGGCCCGTGAGCCTACGATGCTTTTGTGACTCACGAATTGTCGGCTAATATCGAAACGGTGCCATTGACTGACACTGGCCCACTATTCGTGCGTTAGCACCTGTTCTTTGACAAATTATAGGTCAGAAACGAGGGTGCCTTGGAAGGTGAAAAGTGAGAGTGGCCAGCAAACGCGTATCTTTCGCTACCGTAGGTCTGGGCTCTCACATACTTAAATTTCAATCCAATTAAAAGACAAAAAACAACTATTTTCCTCGCCTATTGTCAAACAGAACTTTTTTAAATTCGGCATTTATTTGGCTTATCAGAAATTATCATATGTTTGTTATTATTACCATTATTCTTCCACTGTTATATTGTAATTACTATTTAATTATCTATTCAAATAGTTCATTTCTCTAACCTTCTCAGTTCTCTAACCTTTTCAGTTAAGTGGATTTTACTTAAGTCATTTTTATCCAAACAAGTCAAAATTAACTTTTTGGGCATATTTTATATAGAGCATTTTTTATATAATTGCTTTTATATAGAGAGATCTAGGTATCATGTGACGCGCTCCGAAGAAAGGAACCTTAGGGTTCAAACGATTATAGGTTATGTTTGATTATAGGTTATCTTTGATTATAAGTTTAACTTGATAAAAGCTTCCTTTTTAATTAATTACAGTCAAAAACAGTTTTCCTTCATAGTACACACTCAAAATGTCCATAAAAAACTTCTTTTGATTGCAATAAAAATGAATGTTTAATCAATTTAAAACTGTCATCAAAAGTAACCTATATAATCGTTTGTACCCTAAGGTCCTGCTCTTCCGAACGCTACCGTCACTACTTTGATGTGTATCTATAGTAACAATTATCTCTCTATGATTATTAAACATATTTTTAGCTGCGAGTCTTTGTTTTCAAAAATTGGGTGTAAAGTAATACCGTTATTTTACTATAAAAATGTTCCTTTTCTTGCATTGTTGTCTTGAACTTTGATATTCTAGTTACGGTTATGCTGTTCGTGAAGTTGCACGTGACAAGACTGAGAAGTTCATGCGAAAAGAACTTACAGATTTCTCTTAAATAATGTCGAGTCACTAAATTTATTCTTTGATATTCGAATCCTTATACATATCTTACTAAATCTTCATAAATAACCCTCGACTCTCGCTCAACTTGGAATTTTTACAAAGTTTATTAAAAGAGTTTTTTTTCCTTTTTTTCATTTCACACTTCACAAAATTTGCCCTAATGATTTTTCTCTTTTTACATTCTTATCTCTATGATGAGAAGATATTTGTGCGATTTTTTACATTCTCATCAATAATGAGAGTGTATTCAAAATGAGCGATTTTTTACTGTAGATTTATAAATCAAATTTTGTAAAATGGTAAAATTTTGTACCAATTGTAAAATTTGTGAAGCATAGCCTGAATATAGTATTACATCAGGAAAAGCAGTCTTTTGTTTTTTCTGCCTAGATGTTAGTAAAGTAGAATAATTTGAGTGAGATTTACTCCATTTGCCTTGATATTGAACTGAGCCTTGTTTCCATCATTGTCCTGATCTTTATCGTGGGCGAAAAGTGAGAGTCGTTGTGCATGTTAGATGTCGTTGGACTTTACGCAAAAGCGAAACTTTCATACCAGGAAAAACAGCCAAGTGCATTTTTAGTTTTTCAATAGGTATCTGCTTGCACAAATCGAATTTTTGTGCCAGTTTTGTTTAAAGTCATAAAACTATATCTTACGTTTGTATATCAGGCAAGTTTGTATTTAGACAAATTCAAGCAAACACAGGAAAAGTAAAATGTTAAATTTCAAGATGAACTTGGATTTTTACAGGCATATGTCTGTAGAATTTCAATTTATCTTGAAATTTAACAGATGATGCATTGAAAAAGAACATTTTCACAGGCACTTGCCTGTAGAATTCCAAGTTATCTTGGAATTTATTTGTACCTGGAAAAACGTGGATTTGAAATTTATTTTGCGGTTATTTTAATTTGAAATTAGACCTTTATTGTGGTGTCAAGGTTTTTTGATTTTCGCTTTTCACGAAAGGCTTTTGCATCTTAATTGAATCTTTACGAGAGAAGGTAAAAGTAACAAGGCTTTATGAAGCATGAGACTCTCGAAATTTCATGGTCGCTCTATGTCATTGTCACTCTTCATTCTTGCTCAGCTTCTTTCTTTCTCCCTCTTTCGTAAAGGCTCTCAAGTTCGGGCCCAAGAGGCCCCAATATGTGTCACGGTAAGTTGAAATCGAGACCTTGACTGCGCCCCGCAGGCAGACTCCATGTTCGCAAAATCAAATATTAGGAATTCTGATTCGAATCATACCAAGCAGAACCAAGGTCACTTATTTCGACTTCCTAAAATGATCTTTTGAACTATTAGCTTATGTAGATTCAATACTTAATACTTGACGTTTTATTTAAATTGCAGTAATGGTTGTCGTTTTTGTCAGCAAGTTTGTTTATTTTTAACTTTTTCAACACTGAGCAAATGTCTGATTAACTTGACCAGAAAATAATATGTTAAATGTGCCTTTACTAAGCATTTTTTTAGTTAAATTTACTGCCACAGAAAGATCCGTATTCTAGATTTAAGAATATCTTCTTGGCTCCTATTTAAGTATATTTTATACTTAAATTTAGTGTATACTGCACTGAAAAAACAGATGTCTTGATTTAAGACGTTTAGGTGGTCATTTTTAAGACGTTTATTGACGTCTTAAAATTTGGACCAATAAGGAAGCGTCTTACGTTATTTCCACCAATCAGGAATAAACCCTAAACGTCTTAAAGGTCTAAACGTCTTAAAATAAGACACCTCTTTTCGCAGTGTATTTTTAATGTAAGAATATATTCTTATTTTATGAATAGTATACACTTAATTTAAGTATTCTTAATATAAGAATATATTCTTATATTAAGTATTCTTAATATAAGAATATATTATTTTAAGAAAAAGGGTTAAAAATCAAATCATGCTTAAAATTATTATTATTATTATTGTTATTACAGTTTAAATGAAATCAGTGCTTCATATCTCGGATTTAAATTAAAATTTCCTGTTACTCGGCTTTCTTAGAGTGGCATAAACAACATAAACTAAAGGTTAAGGCCTTTACTTTGAGTATAATTTACTCTGCTGTTACTATGTAGAAATATAATATATCGATGAGTGTTTTATTCACTTGATGAAAACGTTTTATTAACTAAATTGAAAAGTATTATTTGTTGAAATTACCTCTCGGCAATAAAATCATTTTTAAGATTAAGTTGAAAATTTATTAATAAACTTAGGAAAGAATGTTCTTTACTAGATGCTTCATGGAAGCATTTTATCCTCTACGTGAAAGTTTTTTATTTTCCTCAGGGAAAACATTAAATTCTTCTGAAAATAAAAAATTTTATTTCTTTATGAAAACATTACGTGTGCAAATTTCATTCTTGAGAATGCAATGAAATTTTATATCCCAGGAAAAGCTTTGACATTCTTGTTGATTTAAAATCAGTTTTTCTAACAATTAATCAAGGCAATTTTCCCTTTCGATCTTGAATTAATTATCACCTTGAATGGACTTCTTTTTCTTTGATATTTCAACTTTTCCTTTCTAATTATCGCCTTTATGTTTGATTGTAGCTTCTTGACGAAAGCCATTGCGCAATTTTCAATGAAACCAAGTTTCGTTTATTGTTCTTTGTCTTTCTTGTAATTGAGAAGAATCTTTTTCAGTGTACAGTAACTGTAAAAATGTTCAGGTTTATGCCCCCCGGCGGCGCAGACATTGAGACGGGAAACCGCGGAAAAGACGGGAAAGTGGTGTATAAACGTGTGGACGGTTACGCGAAGCTGGTTAAAAAAGACTTACACTTTCGTTAGAAAGTAGAGGATCGGCCGTCATCCGTGGTAGTCGCCAAACAAGACTGTTGGCAATCGTGTTTTGTTGGCAATTAACCAGTCTGACGACACGTTGACTTTTACTACTGTTCCGCCCTTAGCCCTATGCACAACTACTTATCGCTAAATGTATAGAGACTCAAAATTTTACTCAGTTATAGATAGCTAGTGTCAAATTTGATTCTCGTGAAGAAAAAAATATATCTTTTTAATAAAGTATTTTTTAATTGAATAATTACATCATTATTTTGTAGTAGCTGTATAGTAGGAGAAATATTAATCTAAGGCCAACAATGAAACAATATCTGATTAATTTAAGCAGCAATTAAATTTAAGAAGATAATACTGATTAATATTTCATTGTGTTATTAAAATAGTTATTAAGATAACTAATTTTGTTTACAAAAGGAAACTTTATTTAGAGGTTATCTCCAAATGTAAGAAACTAAATGATACAGAGTTATTTTTGCCCTAAATAAAGAGGTACAATACCCCTTTTTTGAGGGTTAAAATAATTCTGCATATTATGTGGAATTAGCGAGGGGTCGTCAACTATAATAAGTTATTCTTCGTACACTTGCCAGATATTCTCAAATATTCTGTAGATATCCCCATATTCAATATTCTCAGTATTCCGAAAATTTTGTTAAATAATATTCCAGAATATATAAAAATATTCAACATTAATCTTAAGTATTCTTAAATATTCTTAAATATTTTGAGATATTCTTAGATATTCTTAGATATTCTGGGGTAATCTCTAATAAATTCAATATTTCCATAGGTAATATACTTAAGTATTCTTAAGTATTCTTTGATATTCTTAGATACTCTTAGATATTCTGGAGTATTCTTAAATATTCTTCGATATTCTTAGATATTCTGGAGTACTCTCTAATAAATTCAATATTTCTGTAGGTAATATACTTGAGTATTCTTAAATATTCTTCGATATTCTTAGATACTTGGGAGTACTCTCTAATAAATTCAATATTTTTTACATCGATTTTGTATTTCAGCTTTTGAATTTTTAAGAATGATGCAACTTTCGCAAAGACAGATAATTTCTTGTCTACTCTCTTCTAAATCTGCCACTGGCGACAAAATTCTAGTTTATTCTTATATTTGAAATTCATTCTTACGCATATTCAATGATATTTTCGAAAATTTCCATATATTTTGATAATATTCTATATTCTTAAGTATTCCCAAATATTCTCAAATATTCCCATGATATTCTTTGAGAATATGTCCTTCGAGAATATATTCTTCGTACAGGCTTAATTAAGAGTTGACGACCCCTCGGGTAATTACATCGGTAAAATTTACTAAATGAATTTTTGGTAAATTGTTGCAAAACAATATTGTTGAGATTTAAAAGCATGTTTGTTTTAAAAGAAAAAACGATTGAAACAATTTTTGTATTTTAGAGATGATAGGAAAATGAGTTTAAATGCGGGAACAATCGATTTCTTAGCGGTGATTTATTTTTGTGAATTTATGCACTTTCTCGCGAATGCAGAGCATATGTCGAATGAAACGTTAGAGAAACGTGTATATCTTGACTATGGTCGAGTTTGCAGTCAATGACACAAGCTTGACTTCTGCTAAGCCATCGTATATCATTTGTAGTTCACTCTTTAAGAGCTACTCGAATATGGAACGAATACCGCGGAAGGGTAGCTGACACGTGTCGTACATATCTCGGACACGCGGAAAACAAGCCCGGAAAGTTAACCAATGTATACACATTTATTCGCTTCATCTACTGTATTTAGACTTGTTACTCTAATTATTTTAACTTCATAAAAATAGGTTACGAGTATTCTTCTAAAAACTGCTCTTCACAGCTTATAAAGTTTCTCTTCTTATCATGGCATACTTTTCGAATGTTTAGTAGGATTTTATGTAAAAAGTTCATTTGTTTAAAAAAATCTCTCTCTTAATTAGTGAAAAATGATCTACCAATTTCAATTAGTAAAATTTGTGTTTGCTTAATTTTAGCTAAACTTCCACTTAATTTTAGCAAATTTTACACTTAATTTTAGCAAATTTTACACTTACTTTTATCAAATTTTACACCGCAAAAACTGGTGTCTTGAACTAAGACATCAAGTGTCTTACCGCAAGACATTTTGCGTTTCAAGACGCCAAAAAGTGTCTTATTTTGCTGTTTTAAAGCGCTAAATGTCTTAAAGTAAGACACTTAATGTCTTAAAGTAAGACACTAGATGTCTTAAAGTAAAACACTTGATGTCTTAAAGTAAAACACTTGATGTCTTAAAGTAAGACACTTGGTGTCTTCAAGTAAGACACTTGATGTCTTAAAGTAAAACATCAGTTTTTGCAGTGATACACTTAATATTTTATCAGATTTTACACTTAATATTATATCAAATTTTACACTTAATATTTTATCAAATTTTACACTTAATTTTAGAAAAGCTTGCACTAAGTTTTAGTAAACGACTTTACGTCTTTCAATTAACAGAAAATTACTAATTCACATGCACTGCAAAAAAAATATCTTAAAAGTGACTACAAAGTTGCGTAAAGTGTCTTATTTTAAGATGTTTCAGACCAAAATGCCTTGATTTAAGATACTTTAAATAACTTTGTATAGTCACTTTTAAGATACTTTATTTTACAGTGTATTTATCAATGCAAAACTTGAAGTCTTGAAATAAGACATCAGTTTTTGCAGTCTAGAGAGTACTTTTTTTTAAAAATACTAGCACTTTTTCAAGTCGATGAAAACATTTTATAAATTCGAAGGCAACAATTTAATTACACCAGCTCTCAAGGTGTAAAATAAACCTTTAAACACATTTTTCAAAGTGTTTTTGTGCGAGAAAAGTTTAAAATTTGCTAAAATTTGAGTATTTTAAAATTAGAGATAAATATTCTGAAAAATGACGCCAAAATTGCAAACCGTTTTGAATGTCAAGATTGCACACATCACCTACAACACGTGCGATCGTGTGAGAGCCAACATCACGAACACGTATTGCTCGTGAGTGTTTGACTCACGCTGTGCGCAATAGATCGTTTATACTAAAGTTCGAGCCTTGTCCGTGAAAGAGACATAAGGTATTGCGAGGGTCAGCCGTTGAATCTGAATTTATTCTGTTTATTATCCAACTGGAACTTTTTAGGCGAAGGACTTGTCAATGTTGAGCTCAAGTGATAGTAACACTGAATAATTCCTATATTTTTACTAAAAAGCTATACCAACTTTTAAAAATCCCTCTTCACATTTACAATTTAAAGTATTTGTTGTTTAATCGTCTCGTGAGATTCAGTATAATTTGGCCATTTGCTTTATATAAATAAACTCAGTTTTGTCAATTTATCTTCCTGGTGCTCTAAAAATAAAAATAATAGTCGTATGTGTAATAATATCATTTTTAAATAGTAGATTTTGTAATGGGTTGGAATCTTTAGATTTTGTGTCCATAAAAGAAAGCAAATAATCAATAATAATAATTATTATTATAATAATTATAAAATAATAACAATTATAAAACAAAAAGCAATGTTTTTCTGGAACAGCAAAATATATTTCACGAAAAGATGAAGTTTTGACTGTTGCTCTTTCACGGCAATACTTAAAAATTAAGTTATTTCAGTGAAACGTTTCGCTGTTTCAGATAAAGTGTTTTCTGTTTGTGAGTAGATGACGAAAAAAGACGATAAGAATAAAGTAGTAAAGTCACACCGTAAGCGATATAGTAAAAAAAATAGTAACTATAAATTGCAGTTAATATATGTGCACTAGTGTAAGCAAACTTTACTTTCATTTAACGTGAATCGAAAATAAACTCCATTGTGCATTATTTGTAGAAAAAAATCATTTTTTGCGTGATAAGCTTATCTTCTATGTATTAAAAATACGTTTGACTTAATAACTGTTATAAAAAGCTTTTCTAGTTCTAGTTTTCTTTTAACGCAGATAGTAATACGTGTGATATGATTTATTGTTTATTAATACCGTTAGCACTATGTTTATTAGCTATCTAAATTGAATTTCAATCATTATAAATTTTGTTTTCGTCATTTACAATTATCAAAAGTTTAAAGACATCACCAGTAATTCTTAATAGACATTGAAGATGAAAATGAAATTTCGATCTCAAAATTATTACGGGAAGAGCAATTTTCATTTAGGAACAGTTTTTATTTTCAACAATTTTTGTTAAACAACAAATTATTTCACAACTGTTTTTATTTAACAGAATTTTTATTCAACAACAATTTTCATTTAACAACAGTTCTTATTTGACAACAATTTTTAGTTAACAACAATTTTTATTTCACAATCTTTTTTATGCTACAACAATTTTTATTTGACAACAATTTTTATTTCACAATCTTTTTTATGCTACAACAATTTACATTTGACAACAATTTTTATTTAACACCAATTTTCATTTGACAACAGTTTTTATTTAACACCAATTTTCATTTGACAACAGTTTGTATTTAACACCAATTTTCATTTGACAACAATTTTTATTGAACACCAATTTTCATTTGACAACAGTTTTTATTTAACAACAATTTATAGTTACTAACAATTTTTATTTGACAACCATTTTTATTTAGCAAACATTTTTTTTAATAACAATTTTTATTTAACCACTTTTTTAATTCGAAGTATAATTAAATATTTAGAGGGGATATTTTAGTTGAAACAATTTAAACAAAAATAAATCGTATTTGATGATACTTTTATCTTTTTATTTGACTATTTTGTGAGCTAAAAAAATTGAAAATTTGAGGCAAAGTTTCTCCTGTGCAAACCAAAGATTTAAATATGTCTTGATGTAAATCGTGTGTAAATTTACATGAAAAACAAAATGTTAAATTTCAAGATGAACTTGAATTTTTACAGGCATATGCCTGTAGAATTCCAATTTATCTTGGAATTTAGCACATGATGCATTGAAAAAGAACATTTTGTTTTTTCTGTGTTGTGATTCAATTTTCTGATTCAAAAACAGTGTATGACTGAATAATAGTATAGAATTCAAAAATAGTGTATGATTCGAAAATAATATAGAATTGAAAAATATTGTGTGATTCGAAAATAGTATAGAATTGCAAAATAGTGTATGATTCGAAAATAGTATAGAATTCAAAACTAGTGTATGATTCGAAAATAGTATAGAATTCAAAAATAGTGTATGATTCAAAAATAGTGTATGATTCGAAAATAGTATAGAATTGCAAAATAGTGTATGATTCGAAAATAGTATAGAATTCAAAACTAGTGTATGATTCGAAAATAGTATTGTATGATTCGAAAATAGTATAGGATTCAAAACTAGTGTATGATTCAAAAATAGCATAGAATTCAAAAATAGTGTATTTTGTTAAAAAAAAAGTCCATTAGAGCGTAAATGCTTTCTAATACACAATCTTTGTTGCAACTTTTTAATCATAATTTTCTAAATACCAGTTTCCTTTCACATTGTAATGAAAAACAAAAATTGATACAATTTCCATCCCTAAGGCACGAAACGAGTAGAACTTGGAGCTCTAAGTTTCTATGCAAGTGTCTGTGTGCGATTTCAAGTAAATTGTGTGTGGGAGTGTAGAGTACGCGTGTATAATAAAATATCCACGTGCGCCTATGTGTAGAGCAAACGTGTGCGACTCGGTGGCCGTGGCTATGGCCTTCCGTCCCCCCTTCTTAGCCCCCCTTCTCCCACACCAACATTATACTCAATCTACACATAGTGCTAGACTATCTGTACATCGTCCACCAGAGCGAGTGAGAAACTCGCGACCAAGAAAAAGAGAGAAAGAGCAAGCGAGCGAGATAGAGAGAAAGAGAGAGAATGTCGCGAATGTCTAACCTAGGATAGTGGTGTTTAGTGTAGTGGCTAGGCTAGGCAAACCGAGAGTTGCCGCTCGTCTGGTACGTTCAGTATTCGCATCGCACTGCCCTGAAGACGTTCGCAAAATTTAACTTGGCAGAAATAATAACTTGCCGGTTTGCCGGGCTTTTTCAAGTGTCAGGGGATTTTTTCCCGCTCAAAAAAGTCAACTTCCAAATGTGTGCATTTCAACGGTTTAGTGTGTGGTGCGAGGTGAACATTTTTTTTTTCTCTTTACTCAACAGTGGAAAGGAAAACATTTTTCAATACCAGACCTAACATGTCTTCTTTGCCTTCAATTTTCACCGCATACGCAACTTTTTGAAATTGTTGATTGTTGAACTTTCGATTGTCAATTATTAACTCTTTTTGTAACTAGGGATACGTTTTGTAGCAAGTGTGTTTCAAGTGCCAATTCTCGGTTTTTCCGAATAAAAAACTATGTATGTGCATTGTGTTGTGAAATTTTAAGATTCAGAATTTCAAAGTGCTTGTTTATGTTTCGAAATGAGGAACGGTTCTTTAAATTGGTAGTGGATTTTTCAAAATGAGAGAACAATAGATTCGTTTTTCTAAGGAAAATGTTGGCTTCTAGTTGTTGAAAATGAGACAAGGAGCTTTGCAGAATACATTTGAATGTAGACATTGACTTGTGTTTTGTGGATTGTTGTCACATGTGACGTAAGCATTGTGTCGAATTTTGTGTTGCAACGTGTGGTTCAACAACAAGTAATACAAATATTTTTTCTTTCTTTCTATACTTCGCGAGGGATTTCGAAAAATTGTTTGAATCGTGTCTTGTGCATCATATTATAAAAGATTGTTTGTTAATAACGAGCGTTCGGGTTCAAGTGTAAGAAAGAATGATGGATTAAACCTGTAGTTGTCAGTTTCGTCTCAAAGTCTTCGTTTGTGTCTGTAACTTGTTTAACAAAAAAATTGACAATTTGTTCGGAAAGTTCCGGTGGATTTTCGTGTTACAAGGTAAGGGGTTATCTATTTAATTTTTACAAGGCCCCCCAATCGGTAGATTTTATACTTCTTGTAAATCAAGATTGTTTTTGTCTTTATTCATTCACTAATTTAATATTCATAATTATTGAAACATTATATTCACCAATTTTTTTGTAAAATTTCAAGTTGTCGAAGAAATTAATTTCTTCTTAAATTTTATTGTTTTCGTTATCTTAGTTCTTTGTTATATTTTTTATTCATTCAGTTCATTAGAATGGAAATGATTCAAATGAAAATTACTTTTGAATGATCATTACTTTTTATTATAATTTTTTGATCATGATTATTTTTTTGTCATTGTAATTTTTTGATCTTGGTAATTTTTTGGTCATGGTCGTTTTTTATTACTATATTTTTATCATGGTCATTTTTTATTATGATAATTTTTTGCTCATGATAATTTTTTGCTAATGAACATTTTTTTAACATGATAATTTTTTTATCATGATCATTTTTTGATCATGATCGTTTTTTGAGCATGATCGTTTTTTGATCATGATCGTTTTTTGATCATGATCGTTTTTTGATCATGATTGTTTTTTGATCATGACCATTTTTTTAATCCTAATCGTTTTTTTATCAAGTAATTATTTGTTAGGGAAAGTTCTCTTGGGTTTAAAAAGATACGTATTTCAAGACGGAATTGTTTCAAATTACGATTTTTGGGCTAGTTTAGTGGCTATTTTAGTTGGTGACACATTTTTCTAAAATTTGATACATATCCCTAGAAAGGTTTCGTTTTCTTTCCATTTCTTTTAAACTGCTGTTGCACGGAGAAAAAAAGTTAGCTTTTTTAGCTAATTCTTAGCTATTCTAGTTAAATGGGTTTGCTATTATATGGATAGCTAATTTAGTTAATAAAATTAATGTTTTTAAGTTAATAAAATTAATGTTTTTAAGTTAATAAAAGTAAAGTTTTTAAGTTAATCAAAGTAAAGTTTTTAAGTTAATGAAATTAAAGTTTTCTAGTTAATAAAAAAAACGATTTTGAAGGCAACTGGAACAAAGTTTTTAAGATAAAAAAATCTTTGCATAAATTGTAATAAAACGCTGATTAAATTGGTTCAAAACTTCAGCCAAAATCTTATCAATTATGCTTTTTGTTTATATTAACCATGATCAGTTTTATTGGCAATGAATATTTATTTACCTTCTTTATCATTCTCGATCTTTCTCTTCGGGTTTTTATACTTAATTAAACCGAACTTATGCTCATTGAATTTTCTTTTAGAAGGAAAATTGAATCTCAGTGAATAATTCGTGGAGATAAACTTGTAAATCAATCAATTTTACACAAAAGATCTCTTAAGATATAAATGTCGAACGTTGTTGAAGATAAGTTTTATCAAATTTGTTCTTTACCCGGATTATAATTTGTAATAGGTCAAGATCAGTGTTTTTAGTTTTGTTTTTTCGTACTGGAATATTGCAACGAGGGTGTGACTTTGCACTTTGTTTTTATTATGATGATATTTTTAGATTTTGTCTGATAAAAAATATCTATTATTTGCAACTCATTACCAATGCAAATTTTTTGGTATTCAAACAAAATAGAGCCTCTTAAAATATTCCTCATGTTAAAAATTACCTCACTTTTTAATGTGATTTGAATTCATAATGTGCTGTGTTTTGGAAGTCTTTTTAAAAACGCGTTTTTAAATCATTTGATTCTTTCGGCGTTTTTTCATGTTTTTTATCTATTCTTTTATTTTGAGTATTTTTAAATTTGAGCTGTTCAATTCGAGAAAGTATTTTTACTTTTGTTCTATTTTATAATCTATTTTATTTCTTTTATCTTCATCTTTTTTTTCTTTTATTAAATTTTTCTATTATCCCATTTTTACTTTTATTTTTTCTTTTATTTTTTTTCTTTTCCCTTCTTTTCTTTTTTACTTTTCTTTCTTTTCTTTCTTTTCTTTCTTTTCTTTCTTTTCTTTTCTTTATTTTCTTTTCTTTCTTTTCTATTTTTTCTTTTCTATTTTTTTCTTTTTTTTCTTTTCTTTTTATTTTTCTTTTATATTATTTTGTGTCTTATTTTACTTTTTGATTTTTCGATATTATTAATACTACTTTTATAATTCAGTCTGAGATCGCGTTACGATAAATGCGGATATTTAACTATCTAGATAATTATATGGGTAGTTAGAAATCAAGACCAATCGAATTGGAATAAAATAACCTTCGCGTTAAGATTGTAAGATCATTTAATCGCGAGTTAACTACAAACTTGAACATTCAATCGCATCTTCTAAATTTAACATCTTTCTCTTAGATTTTTTTACTTTTTAAGTCCTTCGATTAAAAACTTGTATCTGAAATTGTTTCTCATTTTGTCTAAATTGCACTAGAAACTATAGGAATAAATGAATAAAAAGTAAACAAACAATCTTGCCAGAAATCTTGATGACAATCAATTGCATATATTTTGAAACACTAGGGAATTATCTTTGGCTTTACTTTCTTCTTTAGTGCCAAAAATTTCAATTGAAATATTCTCAAGATGCTTTCTGATTCGTAGGAGTAGATATTGTGCATACTAGTCTGTGCTAGTATTTAAACTCGTACAGACTTACGCGGCAAAAATAAGACGCAACTATATTTTAGAAAATTATTTTCAGTCTAGGCTAACCTCGATTTTGTCTTTATCTGTTTAATCTTTCTTTTTATCTGTTAGACTTTTTATTTTTTAGTATTTTCATCTGTTAGTATTTTCTTCTGTTAGTCTTTTTGTTTGTTAGTTTTTTTTATCTGTTACTCTTTTTATCTTTTATTCCTTTTGTCTGTTAGTTTTTCTATTTGTTACTCTTTTTATCTGTTATTCCTTTTGTCTGTTAGTTTTTTTATTTGTTACTCTTTTTATCTGTTATTCCTTTTGTCTGTTAGTTTTTCTATTTGTTACTCTTTTTATCTGTTATTCGTTTTATCTGTTAGTTTTTCTATTTGTTACTCTTTTTATCTGTTATTCATTTTGTCTGTTAGTTTTTTATCTGTTACTCTTTTTTATGAAATAATCTTTCGTCAAAAGTGTTCTTCTATGTACATCTTGTTTGACACTCGAAACTGTGGATTTAAAATACTTGTTTGAAAATTTGTCGATAAATTGATTGATGATCCTGAGAGGATTCTGGTGTTGTTAAATGATCATACGCTGACGTTAATGTTGTTAAGTTAATAGTAGTGGTTCCCTCATTCTCTCGCACAGTTACGTGGCGGCCTTCATCCCCAGGGCCGAGGGCCAAAACCGTCTGATGTTTAGTATTGCGCCGGTACGTTCAATAAATATCGCGATAGCTCGCTATAAGGGCCCCGTAGCGTCGCGCCCCGTATATATCACCTTCATAAAATTGCACATGTTCACCTACGTGCTTCTCAATATAAACCAAACTCCGAAAATCCAGATTTACAATCTTGGTCCTGTCTTTAAATGCTTTTTTAGCCCTTGGAGAAAAGTCCATTAAACTTTTATAAATAAAGAAATGAATGATTCATTCATAACAAGAAATAGGGAATGAGATTTAAAAAATACACCTTTGTAATCATTTGTACTAATGATTACAGATACTAAATGATTATAGATACTAATGATACAATTAAAAATACCTTTATAGAGTAAGTTATAGTTATATAGTTTATAGAGTAAGTATGCAGAGTTTGACTACAAAAATGGGGGTAAAAATGACGTTATTACGTCCTTTAAAACTCTTCTTTTGGAGTCAAAATTTTTGTATCGTATTTTAAAGCAGAGGGTGCTAAAAGTACAATTTGGTAGATACGATTTGCGCTCGTTGATTGAGAACAATATCGACGTCACTTTGGGCATTTGATATAGTAACAATACATAGATAAGATACATAGATAATGCAGGACATAAGGACATAAAAAGTGATTTATACAATCTGCTATTTAGAGAAAAATCTTTAAGACTTACTTTGTTGATAATTTTGTTTTAAATTTTTTTATAATGCAATAAAAAAATTAAGTTTAAAAACAAAAGATTACTCAAAAGTATTGTAAACTCCAACAGATACTTTGGATTACGTTTTCGTTAAACGTGTCATGCAAATAAATGACAAAATTCCTAAATTTCACTATTGTTAGCTTTATTTCGAATGTTGCAAAATCCCAAGTGTTGATTTTTTCATTTAGAAAATGGGCTCCAAGGTTATCGTTGAATCCAACTCGTGTAGAGAATGTTTTCTCAAAATTGGTACACGCTAAAAAATGATTGTAAAGAAGGTTTTTATTTTAAAAAGCTGAAAAGCTTTAGAAGCTGGTTTTTATTTGTAAAAATGATTGTAAAGAAGGTTTTTATTTTAAAAAGCTGAAAAGCTTTAGAAGCTGTTTTTTTATTTTAATTTGACTTTGAATTTATAGAATTCTTAATTATTCTTCTTTAAAAAATATTTAGATTATAATTATTCTTCTATTTTAAATTGAGGGGTCCCATGCAATAACACTTTAGACGCGCGATTTTTTTGTTTTCTACTTACTGTATTAGTCAGACAATGTACTAGTTTACGTGCTTCGTCTGACCAATACTGTAAGTAGAAAATGAAAAGTTCGCGCGCCTAACCAGTTATTGCATGAGACCCCTCAATTATTCACTATAGTTTTAAATGTACTACAATGGAAAAACATACGTAAGTGACATTGCCACTTTGGTTGATTATTAATAATTTAAAAACAAACAATTGTTGCTGTACAATAAATAATAATTGTTGCTGTACTTAAACGATAATGTCGCTTACACAGAAAAGAGTGCTCGACTTGATGCGTGTAGTTTTAGAAACGGATTAGTGGACTTGTACGTTTTTTCCTTATAAAGCACTATAGATAAATTTTTTCAAAGAAATTGCAAAGATTGGCGAAATTCCATATAGAATTTTTGAATATTCTTCTCTGAAACCCATCGTTCTGCTAGATCTTCGATTCTAGCTTCCCAAATGCTGAATTATAATTTTAACTTGCATTTTTAAATTTACTCTGCTGAGATTCGAAATCTGAAATGCTTAATTAAAATCGTTGTACAAAATTGGTTTCTTCTTACATCACTCTCTATTTCCCGACCTATCGTACAAAGCCCGTCTTCACCTCCACATAAGAAAAGAAGACGATTGCCTCACTTATTTTTAACCAATTTACGATGATGTGTGTGCACAGATAAAGGCCCATCGTATGCCGTATTTATTTTTGGAACTTGAAGCAAAATCCGTCATGTAAATGTGGATCATTCACTAATCAACAGCCTCGAAACACTCTTGATATTCTACCACATGTTAAATATATGCATATTTCCAATCACTTCTCGAAAAGTAGGTCATTTGACTCTGAAAACCAAAATCGTATCCCTTTGAAAAACACTTTATTATCTTGACACAATTGGTATTTTTAAAGTCGTGGTATAGTGATTTTTAGTTTGGATGAGGTTCAGTATTATGTTATGTACCAATATATTGATACCTACTTTGTTTAATACTATATGTTTCATACTATTTTTTAGTATTTTATTTATTTTATTTATTTTATTTGTTTATTTATTTTATTTATTTTGTTTACTTTATTTATTTTATTTTAAGTATGTTCAACATAAAAATTACAAGTGAAATCTATACTGAAAAAAATGTCTGGTTAACTTAACCAGAAAGGAATGTTAAATATGTTCTTACTATTTTTTCTGATTAAATTAACTGGAATATTAGTTAAGTCAACCGTTTTGGTACAGTCAACCAGAATTTTAGTTAATTTAACCAGAATTTTAGTTAAGTTAACCAGAATTTTAGTTAAGTTAACCAAAATTCTCGTTAATTTAACCAGAAAAAATAGTAAGGGCATATTTAACATTCTTTTCTGGTTTAGTTAACCAAACATTTTTTTCAGTGTACTTAAAGTTTAAGTGAAATCTACCTGAAAAGTTAAGTTGAAATAATTAGGTAAAATTTACTGTGTTTACGTAAAAACTTCATAATACATTAGGTGAAGTTTACCCAACTAGTTAAATAGACAATGCATTTTACTAATTCATTCAAAACATAATATTTAATATTTTAACACTGTAAACACATCTTAAATTGAGACACTTGTTTTTACAGTTAACTGTAAATACAAACTTACAGTAACTGTTAAATACAGTTAACTGTAAATACAAACTTACAGTAACTGTTAAATACAGTTAACTGTAAATACAAATTTACAGTAACTGTTAAATACAGTTAACTGTAAATATAAACTTACAGTAACTGTTAAATACAGTTAACTGTAAATACAAACTTACAGTAACTGTCAAATACAATTATCTGTATTTTTTACTTGAAAACTTTGGTAAATATTACCTAAATAAGATACAGTAATTTTTACAGTGAACCTCATCAAGTAGATTTCACTTGCGATTTTTCTCCGTGAGCATAATACATGAATCGCTAAAAATTATATTAAACCGTTTCTTTTTTATTGTTAACGTTAACATAATTTAATAATAGAATTTAAATATAATAATAATGTGGTGCGCTTTAAATTAATTAATAATATATTATTTTATTATTTCATCACTATTTTATTGTTAATTTATTATTACTTTCTTTTATTAATTAAAAAGGTAGAATTATAAAAGAAGGATAAAATTATAAAAGGTAGAATTTTAGTGTTCTATTTTTTTTATTATTATTCTATTGCTATATTTACAGAATTATTCAAAGTGGCACGATTGGTGTTTTCGTTTCAATAAATAGTGCATTATGCAGGATTGAAAACATATAATGATTATTTCATTTTTCTTGCGTAAATATGATTTTTCTTGTGTAAATTTGATTTTTCATATTTCAAAAAACAATCTTCAAATTTTGAGTGAGTCATGATTTTAGTGTAATTAACTTGGTTTTTGAGCTTTGAATGATTTTGGTTTGTCGGTTTTTTAGTGAAATCGTTAGTGTCCAAGGTCGAGTCTAGTTCGCAATACCTTGACTATTGAAGGTCGATATAAGGAGGAGTAAGATTTTGGATCGTCTGAACCGTGACGCTCATTCAGAGAGAAGGGGTTAAAACCAATATTTGAGTCAAGGCTTTGTCCTAATTCGGGTTCAGAGACCATCTGGACCAAAAGGATAGGTCGCATTCAGCACTCATTGCGATTCGCTTAAGGTCATTTACTTTTACCAAACTCAAGGCTCACGATTGGACCATCTTGCTCCTTTTTTCTCTTCCCGACCTGCTCGACTCTCTCTTTCTTTCTTTCTCTCACCCAATGAATCTCGGCAATTTTTTAACAAGCTTCAGATAACGCTAATTTAATGTTGAACCTTGTCACCTCATCAACTTCTCGATTCAATGAATTAATTTTGAAATATTTTTCATTTGTTTAATAGATCTATAATTCTATAATTCTCTATATTCATTATATTGTTGAAATAGCTGTTGTAGTATTTAGTTATAATATTCGCTGGACGTTGGACATTTTATAATAAAACACTCTATATTGTCCGAAAGTGTCGTTTATTTTTCAAAGTTATACAATGGTTTGCACTTATTGTTTTTAATTTGAAACTGAAAAAATCGTCAGTTAACACTCGAGTAAGATATGCCTAAAAACTTGAAATTTCTGATTCTGAGATTTTTGAAAGGATGTCTCTTTCTAAAGAAGCTTCTTAAAAAATTGACCTTGAAATATACCTGACTTCATCAAAATCTGCTTGGCGATTCCGCAATTGTTTAATTTTTAAAATATACACGTCTTTATTCAGTTATTAAAACAGCGAGAGTTGCATCAGTGCTTTCAATAACAGGAAGAATTACTTCACTTAAGATCAAAGAAAACGACTCGTTTATAATAGCGTTTCAGTTGGTCATTAAAGGATGTAACGTTTACAACGCGCGGGAGTCTGCACTTATTGAATGGGGAAAAAATTGGTTGTGATCAAAGAGATAGCGACAATCGGGCGGGTCGAAGGCAATACTCAACTCCAATATAGAGAATCTGTATCGCTTTATCTCGGTGACAGTGAATACTACTTTGCGCGACCCTGAAAAGCTGTCGTGTATTTTCCACTAATCGGGTAAAGTACACTTTGTCTGTTTAATTGTTTTATCATAGAAAATTGTGTCCTTAAATATTGACTTTTTAAATTATAATACATATTATCGCCAACAAGACATTCTTTTTATTTTACACTTTCAATGTCTTTTTTCACATTGAATTTATTTATTTATGTGTAAGAGAGGAAGTGACTTGTGCAGTTTCCTGATAGACAGGAAACTGATTTTATAATCAATTAACGAAGAATTATCGCTGCTAGTTGGCAGTTTTAATAAGTTATTTATTATTATTTATATATATTATTTACATTGTGTAACATATTCTATATGTTCCATGTATTATATGTTAATGTATATTATTTACATTCTGTAACATATTCTATATGTTGCATGTATTATATGTTGATGTTCATTTTATGTATATTTTTTTGTATAATAAAACTTACTAAATTCTTATTTCACTAAAAATTACAATTTTCATGAAATTCTATGGTAATTTTCTTTAAATTCTATATAATTGCAATATTCTTGAAATTTTTTTATAATTACAATTTTCTAAAAGTTTTGAACGCATAGAATGAAATTTTATAAATTCGAATAAAAAATGTTTTCATACATTTTTTGTCAACTAAGGAATGATTCAAATTGGTCCGTTTTTTAATTATTGAATTATAATAAATGTTGCAATATGATTGAAGGTTGGAAGAAAAGTTAAATTATAATTAACTTATTGATTTTTTAAGAAATCGAAGAACGAAGTTTATAAATTATTTCAATATATTTAAATTCGATGGCCTCGATTTTATGACTTTTGTCCAGTTTCCTTAATTTTTGTACCATTTATTACTCTTTTTGTAAATACTAGATTACAAAACTATACACTGAGAAAAAAATACTTGGCTAACAAAAGTACGATCCTTTTGGAATATAATTTCATTGCTTTATACTCTAAAATAAATGTATTCTAAAATTTATGTATTAATTAAATAAAGATGATGTAGCTAAATTTTAAAAGTACTAATATTTCTAATTCGACGCTGTTGTATTAGTGAAAAAGAAGAGTAAATCGGCTAATTGCAAATAAACGAGAAAGTAATGGGTTAATTAAGTTAGAACGGGAAAGTGACTAGAAACTGAGGAAATATTAATTTGCCTTTGAAATGGACCGATTTGAATCATTAATTTAAATGTGATGCAGTTAATAAAATTTTAAAACTGTTCCTTATTCTTTTCTGGTATAAATAACTTTTTTGTTTCTAAAATTTAAACTAACTTGTTATTTTAATTGCATGTAGGTTTTTTTGTACAAACCTTTATGGTTCAATACACTAATGGATAAAAACAAACTTGCCTGCTCTAGTTACTTTTTTTTTTCTATGACAAGAAAAATGTAATAAAGAGTCTAATTATCTATTAAAGAGTTCTTGTAAAATTGTAATTTTTGTGAAAATATAAATTAGAAATGTTAATTTAATACTGTAGATATAAATGTGGTAAATTTTACCTTAAAGTTGCTAAAGTCAGAGGAAAAACAAAATGTTAAATTTCAAGATGAACCTGAATTTTTACAAGCATATGTCTTTAGAATTTCATTTTAACTTGGAATTTAACACGTGATGCATTGAAAATTAACATTTTGTCTTTTTGCTAAACTCAATGTTTGAATTTATTTATTTATTTAATATCATACGGGCTTATGCCCAACAAAATTGAATCAAAAAGGAATTGTTATATTAATCTTATAAATTATTATTTTAGTCCTCGTTTTAGTCTTATTTTTTATTTTTATTTTATATTATTATTTAAAATGCAGATACTTTTGTTTTTACGACGTTGAAGTTCGTAAAATTTTTTTTTCGTTTACGGAAAATAAAGAAACAAATTTTTGTTATCTGTTAATGTAAATTTGTAAATGTTTTAAATATTTGTACACAACTTCTAAAAATTGTATTTTGTCTTATGTTTTATAAAGTTGGTAAACTTTATAAATAAATACTGGTACTATGATTAAGGAAACAAAAATATGCTTTTTAGTTTTTCGTAAACGAATAAAACGCTGCAAACTTCAGTAATCATCTGAATTTATAAATTATTTAATTTATAATTTATTTTGTAAATTATTTGGATTAATCAATATTTTGCATCAAATGCATTTTGGCGTAATTGTGTGTAGGAGTTGGGTGAGTCATATCGCTGATTAGTTTCCTTTTTATTTACAATGCGTACCTACCTGTCCATCCGCATCCGTACCATGGTATAATAG
Organism: Ganaspis sp. Gsp50; assembly: GCA_011057455.1. Lineage (NCBI taxonomy): Eukaryota > Metazoa > Arthropoda > Insecta > Hymenoptera > Figitidae > Ganaspis > Ganaspis sp. Gsp50. The sequence goes on from WNHD01000067.1 coordinate 68,821, forward strand.
TTGTAGCTTAATGATCATAGGACCTTACAAACAGACCTAGACCTACTCTTGCGTTCTAGTATCATTCTTAAGACCCGCATTCACGTTGATGGAATGCTTCAATTCTCCTTATTGACCTGCTGATTGTTCAGTTTAAAAAATTCACCTATCACTTCATATTTTTTAAAGTTGTCATGAAAAGGTATACATTTGTCTTCATTTTTTGAAGACTTGACTAGACTTTTTTTTAATAATTTTAAACTTGACTAAACATTACATGTTGTATTGTTTTACAATGAGCCTCATTATGAGAAGAAAACAATTCAGTTTCAATGCACAATTTTAATGCACAATTTCAAAAAGCAATTTCCAATTCCAAGTAGTTAATAGTAAAATTATTCAAGTGGTTGGTTTCCAAGTTTACAATAATCTTATTTTTCTTTTTATTATCGACCATGAATTTTGTTTACTATCAAAAATCAATTGTCAAGATATAAACTTGATATGTAATTAGTCTCTGTAAAATGTTGCGACTCTAAAATGATGCACAACAACACTGATAAGAAGACATAAGTTAATTATTAATCTATTGAAAACTGATAATATTAGTACACATGAACTTCATTTCACAATATATAGGATTTCTAATTTTTTGTCTTTATATTAGCAATGACACAATTCCATGCACCACTTACAGGCATTGAAAATTATCTTCTAATCTTTCAATACGGAAAAATGCCTCCATGTATATACGTAATTATACTTTTGTCTACTGTAACGTTTAATTGAAATTTGTGAAATATATAGGCCTGAAACTTTAAAGTATATGCTTAAGATTCGAAAATATATATCCTTGAAATTCGCAAATGTGCTTGAATTTTGAAAATATGTACTAGAATTTCAAATATATGCTTGAATTTCGTCAATATATGCTTTTCGTAAATATATATGCTAGAATTTTGTAGATATATGCTTGAAGTTGGAATATACATGCTTGAAGTTGGAATATAAATGCTTGAAGTTGGAATATAAATACTTGAAGTTGGAATATAAATGCTTGAAGTTGGAATATAAATACTTGAAGTTGGAATATAAATGCTTGAAATTTGGTAACAGGTTTGAAATTCTTAAATACACTAGAAATTCTCAGATCATTAATTCTCTCATATTATTGCAATGGAAGCAATTTGTTAATGATTTGCACTCATTCAACGTCGCATTTTCAAACACAAGTGTACTCTCATTTTATTCGCCTTTGTGAAAGTTACTTCATGCTTAAAACCTTTGGGTCATAAACTGAGGAAACTATTTCGCTTGGCACAAAACAAGCATTTATTTTAATGCGAATCTAGAAGCATATTTGTTTGTCAGAGTCAAGGTTCGCATTTTAATCAATTACTCTTTCATAATAAATCTCAACACACATCTGTATCTTGGAAAATTTCGTTTCATGCACAGAAATAGAAAGTGCGATTATATTTCAATATATGACGTTTCTATAATCCTTGAAAAGGATTTTATTTAATACAATCGTGTTTTAATAAATTACGTTTCAAATCGTATAATCTATTTCCCCATCTTTTTGAAAGTTTTCATATTATGTGAAGAAAAATATTTTTGAAAATCCATACTTTTTTATTCACCAATTTTCATGAAACTTTCTTATATAGACTGCAGAAACAAGTGGCTTGTTAACGTGTTGTATAGAAAAACATTTAGAGATTTAAAAATGTCTTGTATTGGTAAATTTTTCTTTGGTAAAGGACTTTGTCAGTAGTTCCGAGAGTACGTAGGAATCATCTTATTAAATAGAATGTAAAAATATACGTACTACTTCAAATAGTAAATAGATACTTCTCGTATATATTTTTCTGAACAGCTCTACATAATTAGAACAGTCTAATTAATGTGACAATAATTGTTAATCAAAATCATTTTGAGAAAATGTTGCCTTCGACAAGATATTTTTTTTCCGTTAATAAAGGTTTTAGGGAAATTTTATTCTTCTCGTATGTTCTCCAAAATGAATAAAGTGACAGAATAACGAGGATTTCTCACTTATTCTCCAGTAGACAAAAATTCTGATCTCGGATTTCAACAGTTGTCAGCCCTTGGCTACTTGCCAGCTACAATTACCAATTTTCAAATTTGTCATGCTTTTGCATGCGTAGGCGTTACATTGACTGAATTTTAATTAAAATGTGTCTTCTCGTGAACTTACGATCACATTTAATTTACATACAGCCCCGACAGTGTGAAATTGTATTAAAGTGTCAAGTGTTGCAGAAAATGCATAAAAAAGATTTGAAACTTTTAAAATATGTTTTTTTTTTATTTGATCAAAATTTGCAGCCCACAATCGCCATGATCATAAAGGTTTTCAAATTTCGTAAATTTAAAAATTGTCTTTAAAAAATATTAGTACAGTGAAAAAAATGTCTGGTTAACTTAACCAGAAAAGAATGTCAAATATGGCCTTACTATTTTTTCTGGTTAAATTAGTTAGAATATTAGTTAAGTCAACCAGAATTTTGGATAAAATTTTAGTTAAGTTAACCAGAAAAAAAGTAAGGGCATATTTAACATTCCATTCTGGTTAAGTTAACCATACATTTTTTTCAGTGTATAGAATAAAATTATTATAGTTATAATTATTATAGATTCAAAATTTTGTGTATAATTTTGTATATAATTTTATAAAAATAATTTTAATGTAAGTAATTAATGTATGTAGTCTTACATAAGACACAGTAATTACATACATAGTAAATAAGATAATATATAATCTTATAATAATAATAATACAAGATAGTCTTATTTTAAATCATTTCTACATAAATTGATTTTTTTGAAAGAAACTTGACATTAAGAAGTATAAATATTATTTTGTTTTGAATTGCATTTAAAGAATTTAAATAAAATTGCATCCGCAAGACGTATTTTCATACTTAATGGTTAGCATTTATATACATTGCTAGTAAGAATATTTTGTAGTTAAATTTTTTGTTCACTTTTTTAAAATAATTTTATATATAGTAAGTGGTTTTTATACTGCGCAATATAGAAAATATATGCGGTTGTAAGTTGAAGGATTTTATGTTAAGTTAAAGAGAGGACTATAAACAAAAATAAAGATAGAAATTGCAATTAAATTGAAGATTCGAATATTAAAATCCCGTTACTTTCCAGCAAGAGTTACGTGATTTTACAACTTTGTTCACAGAGAGAAAAAAACAGTTTAGTTAAAATTATTGCGAAAGGTTAAAAATTATTTGCCAGATTTTCTTGGTTTGAGAATAATTAGTTAAATTATTAATACAGGCATGAAGTAGTTATTTTTCATCTTTTGCTGTTCGATGAATACCTTTAGCTGTTCTCTGAATACCTTTAGGTGGATTAGGTATATATAGGAATTTAATACAACAGGTTCATTTTTTCTTGATACATAGAAACTTTCGCGATTCCCGTTCCCTTTCTAAAAGGGGATTTTCCCGTCCCAAGAGACTAAGTTGTAGACGAAGAAGGAAGAGTATTAGTAAAAAAAGAAGGCGGAAAGCTGGAAAGAGAGACGCGGTGCGGCGAGATGGAGATCTTTTGCCTTGCCCGGGGCATAAACCAAGGCCCTTCTTTACTCTTGAAGGCCCCACATGACTCAACCTTATTATCATTGTTAGTTTTATATACATATATACTTTTCTAAGCGACGCAACCAAGACAGCGACGCAAGTATAATACTCTTTTTTCTAAATCTATATTTTACACTTCTAATCACGTGAGTTCACTCAGTCAGGGCTAAGCTTCATTTTTTCCCGCCTTTACAAAATTCAAAACTTATTTCTTAATTCTGTGATTTTTGAAAAATTCATCCTTTTGGGTTCTTCAATTTACTCTCTAAATCTGAATGAGCGCATTTTCTTATCGGTTTTTGGATATTAGTCGCAATTTTTGTTGATCCGTATTTTGGGTTCATCTGCATTTTTTGTTACTCTGCAGTTTTCTGTTGATCCGTATTTTTTGTTATTTTGCTATTTTCTGTTGATTCGCTTTTTTGATATTTTGCAGTTTTTGTTGATTATCATTTTTTGTTGATCTGCAGCTTTTGTTGATCCGCATTTTTTGTTATTCTGCAATTTTTGTTGATCTAGATTTTTGGTTGACTGCAAAATTGCGAGCAAAATTGATTTAATTTTCAACCAGTTGAATTTCATTGATTTAATCTAAGAGAGGGCAATTTTATTGTTTCTTTCAAGTTGCTTATTTGTGACTTATAGAATTTCATTGTAAACCGAAGTCAAAGTTTCGAAACATTTGAATAAATAATTAATTTCTTTTGTTTTTTATTATAAGGAGACAAGGAAACAAAATCGCACTCTAAATAGATCTTAGTGATTAATTTTCCAGTAATTCAATAGGGAAAAATCATTTACCGACTGAAATAGTACAAATTTGCTATAATTTTTAGTGAAAAAGTTTCAATTTTCAATTAAAAAGTATCAATTTTTAGTGAAAACGTACCAATTTTTAGTAGAAACTACTAATTTAATAAATATTAAATAAATAGTCAATTAATTGGTCAATAAAACTATGGATTTTTAGTAGAAAAGTGATACACTTCTATTAATTTAAATTTAGTAAATGTTCGCATATTTCAATTAGTAGTAATTGAATAATTAAATTAATATTTTTCTACACTAAAAATTAATATAGTGTCTATTATAAAGATTAGTAGCTTTTTTTACTAACAATTTACTATTTTTACTATTTTAATCAGTGAACGACTTTTTCATTAGTATAGACAATTACTAATTTAGTTTTAAAGAGAAAACTGTAATCTGAATCACTCAAAAGTTTATTGATTTGCAAATCAGTGAAATTTTGACTGATTCAAATTAAGAGAGCTATAAGACTCTTATTACAATGAAATGAAATAATTCTTAATTGAATTATGATTATTAAATTTTTTTTGTACACTTTTTTACAAGTTGAAAACGGAATTTAATTAATTCAGAATTGCTTCAATTTTGAAAAACGTAATTAACATGAGTGTTGCCACTTGGTCTTAATGACTTAAGGGTTCAAAGGAATAATTAATTGTTCTATACTGAGTAATCGTTATTTGAAATATAACCTTTCACGTGACATGAGAAGTAATGAGTTTTTTCTTCTACTTCAGTGTGTCTAATAATAGTATAAATAATATATTCTATTGGGAAACTAAAACTTAAAAGTCCGTTACAAATTTATTTTGTAAATGACTTTCATAAATTAAAAATAAACTAAACTTTTAACAATAAAAAAATACAAAACATTTTTGTGGTAGATTTCCAATTGAAAAAATGATTTTAAAATCGAATGGAAAGAATCATTTTAATAGATAAAAGTAGAAAAGGTAATTTTGAAAAAGATATTTTTTTATTAAATATACAAAGCTGCATAAGAAAAACATTTTAATTGTAATTTTGTAAATTATGATTAGGGTAATCTCAATTCCTTGTTTTCGCCGTGTGAATTCTTGAATAACAAAAAAATTACAATAATTTATTCAATTTGAGCAATTATATTAAAATAATCGATGAATTGTTAATTATGCATCGGTGAATTTAATTCAGTTCTTCTTCCGGCTTTGCTTCAATTAATTTATTAATTAATATTTCTTATAATTGAAAAGCCTCTCTATTGGTTAGATGATGTGAAAGTGAAATTAACTGCTGTTCTATCGCAATTTTATGAAAACGTGTCGCATAGAAGTATAATAAACACATGCACGGATTTAGCGCGAATGCGAATATTACCTCTAATGCACAGATTTCATTTGATATGCATATATTCGTACATATGTGCTTCTTGTCACTCTTGGAATTCTAAATGATTGTATTCTAGGTCTCTGTGATAGCAGCGATGAGCATTTACTCTCTCTTTGTGTAGAATGCTCATTTTTATTCACACACTGCACACTAATTCAGCTGCATAAAAACGTTCACGTGCGTGTGCAACGACTAGGAAGTGCAAATCACGAGCTCACATACTATTCGCGGCAAACTCAACATTCCCACCTCGTCAGGGACGTTTAAGAGGTTATTTTCAACACTTTGCCTCGGATCGCGCTCGTGTAGTGTCTTCTGGTAGATTTGCTCTGTAGGAAACAGGATTAGGTGAATTTGAGAGTGAGAAAGACGCTTCATATAATTAGGTTTGTTTTTGAATTCAAAAACCATCGGGCAAACTTTATTTAGCGTTTCGTCTCACTTATTTTGTCCAACCCTTTTTTTATGTGGAAATTTCATAGATTTACTGATTCTATGTTGAATTCTAATCACTGAAAAAATGAGCAAAGTTTTCGATGATTCAGATTTATAAATCTAAAACTCGCTAAATCTCTCTGATTCTAAAACTCTCTGTATAGAAAAAAAAATTAAAAAAGTACAAAATTGGGGGAGTTAAAAATAGACGGAGTTGATAAAAAAATGCGAGTTAAATATCTACTCTAAATTGATTTAAAACAATTCCATTGATTGAACAATTCCTTTCAACTTGCGAGTTATTTGGAACAGCGAAACGATTCACAGGAGTAGATAAAGTTTTTATAATTTGCGTTAAACGTTCGGCTATTCTACAGTGAATCCTTTAACTGTTTTAGAGATATCTTTTTGCATGGGCAAACTAAAGTTTGTTAACATTTGTCAATTAGAACCACAGTTTTCTTGAAAGTATCAACTTGATATACCAAAAAGTATTAAATTGATCACAAAATGTATCAACTTGATATACCAAAAAGTATCAAATTGATCACAAAATGTATCAACTTGATATACCAAAAAGTATCAAATTGATCACAAAATGCATCAACTTGATATACCAAAAAGTATCAATTTGATCACAAAAAGCATCAAATTAATCACAAAATCTTCATCAATTTGATACTTTTGTTATCAATTTGATACTTTTAAGTAAACTGTGACTACATTAAAATCTTGTAAAATTAAAACTAAGATTTTTTGAAATTCGGTGGATAGCTATAAACTTAAAATGCATCTTGAAATTTAAGAACTTTATTTTAAACAAACTTGTTCGAACTTGCAAGATTTCTGTAACTGTGTTTTATTTGAACGATTTCTAACTCAACCTGTTATGATATTAGCTTGAGTCATCACTGAATAGAATAGTATAACAAGGCCAAGAATTTTAAAGGATTGGAGTTGTGACGATTTTCAGAAAATGATAAAACTTTTCTTGAAAATGAAATTGGTGTAGTTGTGCAGTTTTTGGAAATCGTGTAGAGGAATTGTGAATTCGAATCGAAACGGTCGAGTTAATAATAAGGTATCAGTTTCATTGTGGAAGTGATAATGTTGCTGATTGTGCTAAATCGAAAATCAAGGTGTTAACGTCACTATTCTTTAGTTTTTGTTCCGAACGACACGTGACGTTTTCTAGGTTAATGCAGTGTGAATCTGGTGTTTCGTACAGCTCGATTTCAAGGAAGTTAATTAAGATATTTTTTTTCATTAATTTTTTTTCATTCAAGGAATATTTTTATTCTAGAAAAAAGTGAAGGCCTACGAATTTTAAATCTATTCGAAAATAGATATTTTGAATTTTAATTCTTTATTCAAGGTTGTATTCTTCTCAATCGAAAGTGTTTTCGTTTGAACTCAAAAGAGTCCAAATTTCAAGGCTTAATTCCTATTATCGTTATTTTATAAACGTGCGCACAGAAGTACCAAAATAGAACCAAAAGGTTCAGGAAAAGTTAACGTACATTTACGCGTTTTGCGAAATGTTTAATTCTTTTTTCGTTAAAAAGATTTTTTTAGTTTAGTTCGAACAGAGTAAATCGTGCAGAATCATTTTGATCCCCAAAAAATGAAGTGATAATGTTATATTTACGCCTTTTTAGGGGTATAGATCTTTTGGTATCTTTTAGGGAGTTAAGATAACTCTGAATGATTTTAATGATTTTAAATAACTTTGAAGGAAACTAACTTTATAATAATTAAAGTTAGTTACTTTACAATTATTGTAAAGTAACTTATCATTTATAATTAATCGTTGTACAAAAATGTCAGTTACCAAAAATAGGAAAATGGCAATTTTTGATCGTATTTTACTCAAAGTACAAAAGTTCAACAAACGATGAGCTTCTAAAGGCTTATCGATTAACTACTTGTTATATAGAAAAAGAGGGTCATGTACTGATCAATAAAATAAACAGTATAGTTCCTAGGCACGAGATCATAGTTCTGTTATTAATTTCTAATATATCTGTTTTACGGCAGATCTTGAATTATTAATAACCTTCAACATAACTGGGAAGGCTATTTTTTTGGAAATTCTCCTTTCTTTATGTAACTGGAAATGAGAAAAGAAAGATCTCTCGGGATCTTGCAGCGTCACCGAACATTCATAAAACTCCCCTGCTCTCGACGACTGCAAAGTCTACACCGGCCTCGAGTTTCCACGATCTCGTCATTATGCTTCCAAGGTGCTCGCTTGTCGGCCCTGGTAAAGTCGTATGGTTCCCTGTCTTCACTAAAGAAAGAGCGAATAATATCTATAAAAGCGTAAAAAGAACACAAGAGATGTGAAAAGACATTCATCAAATGATGGCATAAGCTTGGAAAAACAGATCTCAGTTTAGCCCTTTCGTATATACTGTGCTTGCACGCAAACCAATATACTTGTAGAACAGCAAAATGTTTCAGTAGAACAACTAAATTTTTCAATTGTAAGTGTTGAAACTGTTTTAAAATGTTTTTAACACAGGAAAAATGCTGTTAATGCATTTAACTCTTAAACTTTTAATATTGCATTTTCAATGCAATGCTGTTAAATTTCAAGATCTTGGATTTTTACAGATAAGCAAGCCTAAAAGAACAATGCTTCCCTATGAGGAAGCAAAATGGTTTCAAATCAGTTTCGTGTTATTTTGAACGTTCAAAATAAGAAACGGATTTGAAAATTCCAAAGCACCCTGGAATTTAACAGATAATGCACTGAAAAACAACATTCTGTGTTTTCTGTGATTTTAAACTGTTAAAAACTGTTTTTAAGCCGCGAAAAATTGTTTTACTGAACTTTTCTGCTGCTCCTGATTAAATCTTTTTTGCGTGTGAGTCTTTCCTCAATTTCCGGTTTGTTACTTTAAAAGAACATTTGTTTTTTTAAACAAATGTTTCAACAAATGTTTTAACAAATGTTTCAACAAATGTTGAATACCTCTTCGAATAAAAACTTGTTCTCTTTGCTGTTAAAAAATAAATTTCCTATCTTCCCCTCGCAAAGTACACAGAAAAAATAAAGTCTAAATGTAATCACACCTAGAAAGCTAAAAAGACTAAAAACTAGTTCAGATTTTGGCTAAAAGATGAATCAAGTCCAGTTTTGGTCTTAAAATTAAACATTTGAGGATAAATTTTAGTCCAAGTGGACTAAAAACAAGACTCATTTTTTATGTGTAGCTGATGTATAAAAAATTATTTGGTTGGTATAGAAACAACATTTTCAGTTGTAACAAAAATCTACTTTGTAATAAAATCTTCGATTCTTCATTTCTTGTTTGTTTATCATACGATCATTGAGATTGAGTTTTTATAATCGGGAACTGATACTCTGCTTTTAGGTAATTAGGTACTTTTGGTCATTTTATGGATACGTTTTTTAGGCTCAGTAAAATTTAGAGTTTGCATTTTGTCGTTAAGAGCAAATGATTTATTTCTGCGTTGTTTAGAATGACGAGGAAGATGTCAGATGCCTATAGGCTTTTGAAGAGCCGCGTGCTATGATATAAAATATGTGTAGAAGTACATATGTTCTGTCATTGCTTCATTTTAAGATTGTGATCGAGGTCATGTTTAGACTCGTGTTTTTGTAGCAGCAGCCTGGTCAATTCACTTTAGTTTATCTTCAAACTACTCTGCAATTATTTTGTAGATTTTTCCACTATTTTAGACTTTTTGGGATCTATCAAATTCATGTTATATCTTTCTTTATTTATGTATATTTATACCTTTATTTATATCTTTATTTATCTGCATCGTATTCTGTATATACGTGAATTTTTACCAAATTCTTTATTATTTTTTTGTAATTTAATACTTTTGATATCAATTACCTATTGATACTTTTGATATCATTTATTGATACCTTTGATATCAATTATTGATACTTTTGATATCAATTATAGATACTTTCAAGTTAACTGTGACCACAGAAATCACAGTGTTCCGTGAGGATCAATTTGAACCTCACGGAACACTGAAAAACTAAATGTTGTTTTTCAATGCATCACCTGTTAAATTAACATTAGTACACAGAAAAAGCAAAATGTTCTTTTTCAATGCATCATCTGTTGAATTCCAAGATAAATTGGAATTCTACAGCCACATGCATGTAAAAATTCAAGTTCATCTTGAAATTTAACATTTTGCTTTTCCTGTGTATATTAAAATTTTAAAATTAATATATGTTAAATTAACACAGGAGAGTGTTAATCTTTTAACACGAACTATTTAAACAGGACACACATTTTACAACCATGTGCAAAAATCCAAGTGTCCTTGAAATTTAACAGTGTTGCATTGAAAAGTTAACAGATCCTTTTTCCTGCGGATATTCTATTCATACGATTATTCTGATAAATAAATTCTTAAAACAGCAATCATTAATTAAGTTAGAAATGCTCGTTAAATTAGCACTTTATTTGCTATTTTATCAGTTCATTTGTTCACTGAAAAAATAAATGACTGTAGCAATCCTGTAATAGTAACATTCACAAAGGTTAAATACACATATCAGTGGAACAGTCATGTTAGTCAAATCATTTTTTTCATTACTGTAATCATTTTTTTCAGTACTGAAATCATTTTTTACTGAAATCGTTTTTTACTGAAATCGTTTTTTACTGAAATCATTTTTTTCAGTACTGAAATCATTTGCAGTATAATTACAAAGACAGACTGTAGGCACTATATTAGCAAAACTACTTTTTGCACCCTTTTTTCTTAATCTCCCGTGGAGAAATTCAGACCGGTTGTTGACCGGGGCCTGACCAGATGGCTCTAGATAGGGAAAACTGGTAGGAGCCTCGGCTAGCACTGATCGGGCGCAAGCGTGACGCTAGGCCCGATCAGGAAATTTCTACACGGGCTACATTCTTTTTGTCGCAATTCTTGGAATCAATATCTCAAACTGAATAATAACCGCTTGATTGTTAGTACTTGATACTCTATCCAAATGTAACCAATTCTCGACTACATATTGCATTTTCTCATATTTACGAGTCAGTTATCTGAAAAAGCTCCTTTTGGCATTCTGAAAAGCGCAAAAAATGAGCAGTTTGGGAATCTTGGTTGTTGGGCTTGCATAGAGGAGTACACAGACATCTAGACTGCAGCTCGTCTACTGCGTGGTATCGACCTGCACGATTCTTGCGCTTCGAGCTTGCTCTAAGAGACTAAGGTTATGGTTCTAGGAGTGCATTAACCCTTGAGAGCATACTAAGTATAGAGTCAACAGCGAGTGTACAGGCTATGTTACAGCGAGTAATCGCGTTGTTGCGAGGAGCAGAGTGAGAGAGAAGGAGATTCAGAGGAGTGGAGAAAGAGGAAGGAGCTGGATCAGGGGCAAAGAGGGACGAGGGAGGCCAGACTTTCTCCGTAGAGCGAAAGTGAGAGGGCCTCGGTCCACCTACCCGCCCCTGGTCCCCTCACCCTCTTCATGTTTTGCTTTCACCGCAATGGCGATGCAGTTTTGCGACAAAAAAAAATTACTTCAAAACTCGTGGAAATATCCGTAATAACCGAGAAATTGCATCCAATGACCTGTCGATAGCGCATCTTTAATTAGTCTGATTGTAGGATTGGTGATTGGCGATTGTCGATTGCCGACTGGTGAATCGAGAATTCGTATTTTGGTAGTTTGTTCGTTATTGGTTATAAAATCCATTCGTTATTGGTTCTTGAGGTCATTATTTGGAACAAGACTGATAAACTTAGACTGGCGACTTGGATCATCTAGAGCCAAAATTACATTTAAATTGATCGTGGTTTTTAGTGTTTGTGTCAGCTGAAAATTAGACTTTGAATTATAATTAGAAAGTTTGGCTTAGATACCGAATGTTATTTACCGTGCTGTACGCAAGTTCGACGACCTTTCATGGAAGAAAGAGACGCGAATCGAACCGCTTCGTTGGAAGCTCGTTCTCCAGAGAACACCAAACTTTTAGGCTCCTTGATCTACGAAAAAAGCTCAAGTTCAAACAAACACGTAGCATCAACGTTTTCAACTTTTATTTCCTTTTACCCAAAAACATTGATATAAAAACAATTTCTTTGTACAAAACATTCGTATTTTATGTAATTATTATAGCTTACTAATATCATAATTGTCAAACAATATTTGCAGGATAAAAAAATTCACGTGAAACAAGTGTTCTTCTAGATATGCACTACATGTGCTGTCGATAGGGTATTCGATTTATCGAATTAACTGATGAAAAATGGTGTTTAAAATAATAATGATTTTCGATGAGTGAGTATTACTTTCGTGCACAAGTGGTATTTGAATTGATTTTAAAATCAAAATTCCGCAGTTCAATTGATTTTGACAATTATAGCAATTTGCTCTCCTCGCAATAATAATTGTGGCACGTGCCTCTCCAATGTTTCCGTCTTCTTGTTCGATTCCTTCACTATCACTTTAGGGACATTTTCATCTCTTTTCACTTCAATCGAAGAACCTAGAACAAAAGATGTAACAATTTAATGTAACAATTTAATGTAACAATTTAATGTAACAATTTAAAAACTAGTTTTACTAGAGTAAAACTAGTTTTACTCTAGTTAGTTAGTTTTCTTTGTCACACAATTGGAGTGCAGTGAAATTTCGTTTATTGAAATTTGGATCTATGGGAGTTCTATTATTTATTGAAAATAATTTCAATAATTAGACTAGAATTCCAATAAATAGAAAATAATGTTAATAAGCACAAAATAATGTCAATAAACAGAACATAATTCCAATAAACGGAAATAGACTAAAGCTGTAATAGAATAAATTGGTATACAAATATACAATTAAATTGAGGTAAATTAAAAATTAAAATCAATCGATAATTGTGATAATAGACACAACACTTTTAAAATAAAAATCTATAATACATAAATGAAAAAATAAAAATAGAAAAAGTATAACAATTCACTACAAAAACTGGTGTCTTGTTGGTGTCTTACCGGAAGACGTTTAGACATTTTCAAATGTCTTAAACACTGAATGTCTTAAATTATAAGACACCTTTCCAGTTTTTGCAGTGTTGTTTTCTTTTTTATCGTTACTTTTTTAAAATTTTTTTTTTATCTCTATGTTAAATACGTATTTATGTTCCGGGTAGGAGAAAAAGGGAAAGGGGACTTTAAGATTTGGTGGTAATGTGATGTTGGAGAAAGATTTAAGTATCTAATTAGTTATGCTGATTGTTGGACACGTTGTTTACATGGCGGAAAGAATCTAGATAGCGGAGGGAACAAGAAGAAGGTCTTTGGCTTTTTGGGGTTGAAGAGGTGGTTGGACACGTGTAGTACTAACAATCGATCCTGAGCTTCTCTTCAAGGTCGGTGGTTGCCTTTTCCGACGCCGAATCAACGACCTCTCAGCCCCCGGAACTCAAAGTGCGTCACTAGGACAGCTATCCCTGATATGAACTCCCCACGAACAACAGCGCTCAAAATACCCTCTTTCTTTCGACACACACCGAGAAGCCATTCAGAAATGGAAAACTGTCTTCTCCACTTTAGTTCTTCTCCTTTTAGCACTTGCAAAGCAGGTCAGATGTTTAAAATCCTCTCTCTCCTATTTTAGGAGACACTTTTCAGATTTTGCTTCCTCGAGAGGAAGCTTTGTTTCGTTTAATAAATACATTTGTTCGATTAATTAATTTGTTTCGTTTAATTTAACATTTTTTGAATGATAATTGAAGATTAAAGACGGCATTAATCTACTCTTAATAAATTCTACTCTTAATTAATCTACTATTAATAAATTTGTATTTATTATTATTTTGTAATTATGTTTCAAGTGTTAAAAGCTTATAGTATACACTGAAAAAAGAAGTATTGTTTTCAGACCATTTTTGTCTGGAACCGTTTACATAAGTGTCAATTTGGACTAATTTTAAGACCAAAAACTGTCTTCTGGTTTTAAGCCACAAAATTAACTGATTGTGTAAACGGTTTAAGACTTTCTTTTTTCTATGAATGTCAATATCAAAAAAGTAGTTTATAATATCAAAAACGTAGTATAGTATCAAAAACGTAGTATAGTATTGAAAACGTAGCATAGTATTGAAAAGATAATATATAGTGTATCAAAAACGTAACTATAGATGAAAAAAAAATGTGACGCTCTACGAGAAAAAGGGCTTTACACACACAGAAAAAAGTAAGTCTTAAACCATTTACACAATCAGTTAATTTTGTGGCTTAAAACAAGACTAAGTCATTTCTTGGTCCTAAAATCAGTCCAAATTGATACTTATGTAAACGGTTCCAGACAAAAATGGGCTGAAAACAATACATCTTTTTTTCAGTGCACTTTTGCATAAAGTTGCTATTTCTATGTTAAACTGATACAAAAACAATCTTATTCTGCAAAAGTCCCTTTTCTCGTGGAACACCACATATCATTAATTTAATAATTTTTGTTTTTTATGAAGAAAAAATAGGGTAAAATAAATAATTAATAGGATAAAATAGGATAAAAATATTTAAAAAGTGGTTTTAATTGAAATATTTGGAATTATGTTTTTTATAAAAAAGCAAATTTAGGATTTGTTTCTGTGAATGCTTAACGAGTGAGAGGAGTGAAATAAAAAAGAGAGTGCGAAAGATCGGGGATGAAATGAGAGAAAAAAGGGGGAGCCACGTGGATCTCGTATCGAACGTGGAACCATTACATAGTCAAGGTCGGTCCTTGCCCTTTCCTTCAAAGCGACCCTTAAGGCACTTTTCGTAATATTGCACCCTTTTGCCACGCGTTTCTTTTCACTCCAAGAAAATTCCTACCGCATTTTCTTCCTTTTTAACAAGCATAGCAACTTTTGACAACACAAAATGCCTTTTTATACAAAAACTCGGAAATCAATAAATATATGAAAAGATTAGAAACTTTGAAGCCATTATGATTATAATAATTTAAAACGTAATTAATGATACATTCATTGAAAAAACTTCATTTAATACCTAAATTACGGAATTCTAATAATCATATTTCAATATACGTTTTGGTGATCACACTTTTCATTGTAAATAGAGAAATTAGCTTTTCATTACTTGAAAAATTATATCATTACATAACTATTTTAACTTACGCTTTTATCACAGAAAAAACAAAATGTTAAACTACTAGATGTCATATAAAAATTCAAGTTCATCTTGTAATTTAACATTTTGTTTTTCCTGTCTGCCAGTAGAATTTCAATTTACCTTGAAATTTAACAGGTGTTGCGTTGAAAAATAACATTTTGTCTTTTCTTTAAACGGCTGAATATCAGTGAAATTTTGATGACTGAGATCATTTTGACCAGAAAATATATTTTATAGGGGAATTTGATAGGTAGTTTTTGCACTTGTCCCTTTAGTCTGTGGTTTGTTGTGTGTATGGAAGGACGGCGTAGGATTAAAACAAGAAATAAACGAAATCGGACCCCGTTTTGTTGACGACATCGTTTTCAAGTAGAGCGTACGAGCGTGTTATATGAGTCAAGGTCGGACCTTGCAGTGCTCTTAACGAGCCTTTAGAGGCGTTACTGCAGATTATCGGCAGATAATTGACTTACCGATTTTTTGACAGCATCGGCTTCGATATGTTCAAAGATAATCTTGGCAAATTTTGAAATATTAGACAACACTAATATTTTAGTTCTTCTTAGAAAAAATAATTCATTTTCAAATCGTTTCCACTGACAAAAATGTCTCGTTAAAATAACTAGAATTTTGGTTAAATATGCCCTTGCCTTACTACTTTTTTAGTAGTAACCAGAACTTCTTCTTTTTCAGAAGTAACCAGAACTTCTTCTTTCAATTTCAGAACTTCTTTTACACCGAAAAAAATAAATGGTACTATTTACTATGTAAATGGTTTGTAGGAAGGATTACTAGTTTTCTTGGGTTATATTTACCAAATAATTGGTTAAACTAACTACTTTTCAGGTTAAATTAACTAATCAAATGGTTAATTTTACCAGTTTCTAAGGTTAACTACTTTTCAGGTTAAATTAACTAACCAAATTGTTAGTTTTACCAGTTTCTACGGTTAATTTTACTAAATTGACACTAGTAATCACTTTAGTGTTTTCAGTGTAGCAAGCTCTCTTAATTTGAACCAGTCAAATCTTCACTGACTTGAAATCAGTGGCACACTTCTGGCTATACTTAATCAATAAAAATTGAATGCAAATCAGTGAAAAATCACTGTTTTAATAGCCACAAGTGTCACTGATTTCAAATTAATGAAATTTTGACTAATGAAAAGAATTAAATTTAATTTAATTTATTTTAAAGAATTAAAAGAAAGAATTCCAGTTAACTTAAAAATTCTGATTAGATTTAGCAAACTTCTGATTAGATTTACCAAAATTCTAGTTGATTTAACAAGAAAAAGTATCAAGGAACCAGAATTCTAGTATATACTTTTAACCAGACACTTTTTTCAGTGAACCTTATTTTGAAATATTGTTTTCAATGCTTCGTTAGTCAATTTTGAATTGATTGATTTGCTCTTGTCTATCGTTTTTTGTCCAATTAATGACGAAAATATTTAAAAAATGGAAGGCCTTGATGTAAAGGTTGAATAGAATCTGGCAGATTTATGGCTTTTTTTTGACGTCACTCTTTTCCTCATGATGCGTGAGTACGATATACCATTGCGTATACGAGACGAGAAACAAACGTTCGATCATGACTCTCGGACGAGAGCATGTGTTTCATTGACGCGTTGCTAGGAGTAGGAGTCATTCATGGTCAGACAATCGTATAGGTAGAAGTTATTTCGTATATGAGGCGACGCTAAAACTATACATATAATAAACACACATAATCCATCCGATCATCTGTTTCGCACCTACCACCTCTCTTTTTCCCTCTTTTGCTTTCTCTCTCGAAAACCTTCACGCAATCGGCGCAAACCTGCATAAAATATGTGTCATCGGAATCAATGATAAAACTTGCCAGACACTAAAGACTAATTGTTATGTGCTATCGTTATCTTTACTTCCATAACAACATGTAAAGTTAATTCTTTTTTAAAAAACGAGATATCAATTGTAGGAAAGATAAATAGAATATATGATTATAAATTCAATTGGTATTTTTTTATTGGGTAAACATTTTCAAAATTCGGATTTATAGTTGAGTGATTTTTGTGAATAATTTTGTGGAATAATAGTTTGTTTTTTTTAATGTATTTTGAGATCATAGGAAAAGTGTTATCAGTTTCAAAAGTTCTCTGAAGTCAAGGGAACTAATCAGTGATTCTGTACAACGTGGCGTTTGCAGTGTGTTGTAAAACGGTAATCTTTGCCACGAGCGAGTGCGTCAGGTGTTTCGAGGTCAGACGATTAATACAAATTATATGTCTACACTAAAGTCTCTTAATTGACATTGAAATTGACTTCGATTGCGGCAAAAGTCGCTGAAAATTACAAATATTTCGTCATCCTTCTATCATCTTCACACCCACGAAAAAATAAAAAAAGGAATTCTTTTGAAATTTAAAAGCACATTTTAACAATTTTAATTATTTTACTTAAACGGAGACAATGTAATTTTAATGGCTAATTGCTATTCAGTGAATTATTATCACTCGGTGCATTCTTTTTTATTTTATTTGTTTTTTATACTGTGAAAAAAGTTTAGTTAAAACAATACAGCAAAAAACACAATATAAATATTAAATTAAAAACTTTCGTCCGAAGCCGAAAGGCAAGGACTATGAATAAATAATATTAAACTAAAAACTGGAACAAAAACAATTATACAAAAACTGTACACTAAAAACATAAGCAAAGACAATAAACTAAAAACAGAAACAAAAAGAATGATACAAAAACTGCGCACTAAAAACATAAGCAAAGACAATAAACTAAAAACAGAAACAAAAAGAATGATACAAAAACTGCACACTAAAAACATAAGCAAAGACAATAAATTAAAAACAGAAACAAAAAGAATGATACAAAAACTGTACACTAAAAACATAAGCAAAGACAATAAACTAAAAACAGAAACAAAAACAGTATTTTAAAAACAATGAAACAAAAACAATACATAGAAAACACACAGTAAAAACAAAGTCTTAAACCGATTACATCTTAAAACCAAAATAACTGAAACTCAGCAAATTTTATGGCTTAAAATAAAATTAAGTCAGTTTAAAGTATTAAAATCCAACTCTTGATGCTGAAATTTAGTTGAAATTGGATCCGATGTATAAACGAGTTCAGTCTAAAATGGTCTGAAAGTAAGACTTCTTTTTTACAGTACAGAAGCAGAAACAATAAACTAAAAACAGATACAAAAACAGATACAACAATGCTTCCCTATGAGGAAGCAAAAACAAACAGAAAAACGAAACAAAAAATACTGATAACAGAAACAAAAGCAATATCATAAATATACAAAAAATATTGTTAATTTTTGTAAATGACGATTAAATGTTGGGTTCAAAAAACACTCGTCGGATATTTGGCATAAGTTTTTGGTTTCTCGAAACATTGATCCAAACTCTGATTGTGACAATTGTGGATTAATTAGCAATTGAAACTAAATTTAGTCTGAGATTTGGTGACCTAATCAACTTGTTTGTCATGTCTGTATCGATTGAGCGTTCCAAAAATAAATTTCCGCGACTAATGTTTGTAATTAGATTCGCATCTAAATAATTTTACGCAGTCTCTAATTGATTTGACACTGACAGTAAAGTAATATCGAAATGTCGAAGGTTGCAGTTTATGATTAATAATTTTTCAGTTTCTAGGCAAACGCGATTAGCATTCCAACACCTCGTATTCGTTCATTACACATTGTGGGAAATTCATATATATTTGCATTCTTCTAAGTATGAGTTTATAACAAAACCGTTAGAAACGAAGAGTCACTGATGAGTGTCCACTGTTAGATTCTATTTTTGTATTGTATACAAGGATAGAATGCCAGAAGAAAGTACTGGAAGTATTAATTACCACATACAGTACTTTAGGTTTCTTTAATTATTGTACTTTTCATTCATGTGGTTTCAAATGTTTTCTATATTTTCTTGTTCTTTTTCTATGTTTTTTTTTATATTCATATCTTGTTAGTCTGACTAATAGATCTTGTTAGTCTCACAGTAAATCATGCCGAATTATTTTGGCCCCCAAAAAGGGGTAATAAATACGTTATTATGTCATTTTAACCATTAAAAATAAATAATGGGTAGAAATGACGTTGTTACGTTATTTTAACCATTTTTTGGGGACAAAATAATTCTGCACGATAAATGGTAAAAATTACGTTATTACATCATTTTAAAAATACTTTTCTCTTAATTTAATCTCATTTTTTTAAATTAATATCATTTTTTTAAATCAATCTCATTTTTTTAAATTAATCTCATTTTTTTAGAATAGATTTATTCTTCTTTAATGTTACAGAATGTTTTACACTGATATTCCTGCCCTTTCCCATTTTTTTAAATTAATATCATTTTTTTTAATTAATCTCATTTTTTTAATTAATCTCATTTCAATAAAAGTCTTCTCTTGTTAATTTGTTTACTAGCCACTCAAGTTTTCCAAGTGATTTTATGGTGCTTTTTCATTCTTCTTTAGCTCTCTCAATTTTATAAATTCCATTCGGAAATGAACGTTAAAATTGTTAGAGGTCTTGCTAGTAAAATAACAAGTAAGAAATAAATGAAGGTTAAACTCATAAAAACAAAATTGAGCAAAAAATGTATTTGTATAAAAGGCTTAGTACAAATTTTAAAACAAGTACAGTTTTGTGAATCTATTCATAAAACTTTTATTTAAAACATTTATTTTCGATAAGGATTCAAGTACCAGGAGATTAATCTTATAAAGAATTGAAACAATGGCTTTACCTAAAGCAGGTGCTTTTCTCTTTTTCTTTCTTGTCCAGACTTCAAGACAATCTTCTAATGCGAGATTCCAATGCTTGTCAAATGCTACTATATAAGCCTCGACAAATCCTCTTACACCTTGCGCATTCCTTGTAAAAACCTACAAAAGACACAAGAAAAAAAAAGTATTAATGATAGTTAATTAATGCTGTGTTAATTAAAGAGATCGGATAAGGAGTGATTTTTCTTGTAATAGAGATTGAAAAGTGATATTTTGCAGTTTTCGAGCAATTTTACGAGATAGTTTTGCGGCGAAAGTAGTCGTCAAAGATACTTGTAGTGCGAATGAGACGCGAGCTTTCGCATTTTCCGGGGAATGACAATAATTACATTAATTACTCGGTCGCTAGGGACCCGTGAACAGGCGTTTGTTATTGTTGGTGTTGTTACGTATGCGCAAGACGAGATAGTAGAGTTATATGCGGAAGTGCAAGTCGCGAGGCAAGGCCCCCTTCAATGCCTTTTCGCTCATAGATAAACTCACACACATCTAGACTGTCTTTTATAATAATACAACACAACCAATCGTTAAAATTCCAGATTTAATTCTCCTTTTACTAGAATTTAATGATGAAATTCATCATTCGAAACATTGATTTGTTTGTCACAAAATTACTCTGTAAAAAAGAAGTCTTGCTTTCAGCCCACTTTTGACTGAAATCGTTTACATTAAGTAAACAGTTTACAGTCCCAATTTCGACTGACTTTCAGCATCGAGAGTTTAATAATTAAAACAATTTTCTGTCTTAAAATAATTTTAAGACAGAAAATTGTCTCATTCTTGTTTTCAGCTGTAAAATTTTCTATTTTTTAATCATTTTGGTTTTAAGGTGTTTTGCGGTTTTGGTTTAAGCGGTTTAATACTTTGTTTTTATTGTGTCGTACATTGCTACTCAGAGAATACAATCTATTCTAGTATGCAATGTACAACTTACTTTAGACAACATTAAATCCAATTTTGACTGAATTTTAGCATCGATACTGTAAAAAAGAAGTCTTACTTTCAGACCGTTTTAAGCTGAACCCGTTTACATCAGATCCAATTCCAACTAAATTTCAGCATCAAGATTTTAAGACCTAAAACTGACTTAATCTTGTTTTAAGACATAAAATTTGCTGACTTTCAGTCATTTTAGTTTTTAGATGTAAACGGTTTAAGACTGTTTTTACTGTGCGAGAGTTATTGGTTTTTAAGACCAAACACTGATTCGATGTTGTTTCAATTGAAAATGCTTATTACTGTTTTTCAGTTAGTATTTCCTCATAGAGGAAGAATTTTGAATTTAAGATATTTTTAAAGCAAAAATGACTCAATCTTGTTTCTAATTACAAAGCATGTTGTCTTTCAGTAATTTTGGTTTTAAAGAACGTTTTAAAACGTTTATACGTAAACGCTTTTACTTTGTTACAAATGGTGTCTTAAAAGTTAGGCAAAAGCCTTAATTGAGCAATAAAATTTAAATTGAAATGTCTTAAATTAAGACATTTTGGTGTCTTGGTCACCAAATGTGTCTTAATTTAATTTTTGTTAAATTTGTCGAATATGTTGAATATATCGTGTTTTTTGTAGTTTATACAGTATAAAGTCTTAAACCTTAAAACCAAAATGACTGAAAAATAGTAAATATTTCAGTTGAAAGCAAGAATAAAACAGTTTTGGGTCTTAAAATTAAACTCTCGATGCTGAAAGGCAGTGGAAATTGGGACTAATGTAATCGGTTTCAGTCGAAAGTGGGCTTAAAGCAAGACTTCTTTTTTACATGAAAACGAAAGCAGCAACAGAAGGCACAAGTTTTTTCTGCGAGTCTGCAATGTAGCAACAAAAAGTTAAGCGTTAGTTAAGTTCATTAGTCTTATTTCAAGTCATGAAATTTGCTGATTTTCAGTCGTTTTAGTTTTAAGACGCAAATAATTTAAGACTTTGTTTTTACCTGAAATTAAAGTAAGGTCTTATACTATAATTCAGTAATAATTGGGTGTGTTGAAATTTAGATTTTAGTCTAAATTGGACTGAAAACAATTGCTTTCACTCTTAGGGCTTGCTTTCAGTTTTAAGACTTGCTTTCAGTCTTGAGACTTGCTTTCAGTCTTGAGACTTGCTTTCAGTTTTAAGACTTGTTTTCAGTCTTGAGACTTGCTTTCAGTTTTAAGACTTGTTTTCAGTCTTGAGACTTGCTTTCAGTTTCAAGACTTTTTTTCAGTCTTGAGACTTGCTTTCAGTCTTAAGACTTGGTTTTTGCAGTGAGAATTCTCGTCTAAGAATTATCAAGAGAAACAGTTACTTACAAGTTTGTTTAAATAATTTCTTGGGAAAAGAGCAAAAAAGCCTTTTTCTGTTACAAGGAAGAGTCATTAAGAATCTCGTTTCTGACTGTTGTCCTCGCAGTCTTTACATTTCGAGGACAGACTTAGAATTCAGTGTGCTAAGGGCGAAAATGACCTCGAATCGTTAGACCAATGAAGGCTAATGAATCAGTCAAGATACAAATCGTTTAGATGCGGAATCGAGGATATTGCTTTTTGTATCGAAATTCAATTATCTACATAATTAGAAATAAAGTGCAGGTCCACTAATTACAACCAGGAAGGTTCTAGACTTTTTCATCATTTTCAATCAAGGGTTTCTTCTATTTTTACATTCTCATCAAAAATGAGACTGTATTCAAATTGTGCGATTTTTTAATGATAAATTATTGTCCTGTATGTTATCTTTTTCTTATTATCATTATTACTATACTTTTTATTTTCTGTATGTTATCATTTTTCTTATTATCATTATTACTATACTTTTTATTTTCTGTATGTTATTATTTTTCTTATTATCACTATTACTATACTTTTTATTTTTTGTATGTTATTATTTTTCTTACTATTATCATTTTACTATAGTTATTATTTTCTCCTTATTATTATTATTATTATTATCATTATTATCATTATTATTTTGTATTATTATTATTACATAATTTGACACGATTTGGAATAATTTGAAATATTGCGTGGAATAAATATACATAAATGTATATGTAAAGAATTAAGGATACAATGAACCCGAGCGAAGGAAAAGCGAAGGGCAGGGTTGACAAAGGGCAAGGCAAGAGTAAGTTTGAGTGAAGTGGAAAAGAGGGGTCCTCGACCTTGTCTTGGGATATCATCAATTTGGAAAAAGCGTCGAAACGCGATGGGTACATCTGGATGTGCAAAGAGCTTGTTTCCATGACTACGAGTGTTGACCCTACACCTTTCTGGCGCTTCAAAGGGCTGACACGAGTTCGTGAAAGTATGTCACGCGCGTGTGCGTTCACGTGGGGTAGGTGGGTGGTGATGGCCAATAAGTGGGGCGAGGCAACCAGAAACGACACGCGTAGGTGCTACTCTAAGTACAGTTTGCCACAATAATTTTTAACCTTTTTTTAAAAAAAAATAATTTAATTTTTTCTATTTTCCCGTTACATTGAAATAAAACGTTCTAGAGAAATTTGTTTATACAATCTAGAAATCTTTTATAGATTGTTTTCCATTCTAGAACACTACGAACGTCAAAAGGGGACATGGGGTAAGAAATTACATTCTGAGTATTCAAATGATATTCTAATGATGAGAGTATTTAATAAAGGTTTGACATAGGTTTTTATTTTTATCTATTTTATTTATTGTCTATACTTTTGCTGAAAAAATTCATACAATCAATCAATTATTTCACAGTTTTTTTGAAAGTATCAACTTGATATACCAAAAAGTATCAAATTGGTCACAAAAAGTATCAAATTGATCACAAAATCTTCATCATTTTGATATTCTTGATATCAATTTGATACTTTTAAGTAAACTGTGTTCATATTTTTTCGTGGTTTAGATTTCATTTGATTTAATTAGTTTTTTATTTTAAGCAATTCTATTTCCGAGTTAATCTGTCTCTTGATATAGCAGTTAACTTAAAAGTATCAAATTGTTATGATAATTATCAAATTGATATCATAACTATCAAATTGATATCATAACTATCAAATTGATATCATAACTATCAAATTGATATAAAAAGTATCAAATTGATGAAAATTTGGTAATCAATTTGAAACTTTTGGCATCAAGGTGAAATTTTTTGATACCAGGTTTTATTTTTCAAAAAAACTGCGAGAACCATTAAATTAATTAAATAAAAATGATTACTATATAATATATATTGGTAATTACCCATAATATATTTTGGACAACCATTGCTTTTTGAATTTTTATTTTTAATATTAAAAGTATTCAATTCTTTTCGTATGTAAAGAAACGAAGAATGTAATTTGATGAAAAATACTAGGTTTTATTTTTTTTTTACTTTGAATAGCGTACCTTAACTCGAACTTTATTTTCCATATACATGCAGAGCGCCCCTAGAGGTCCTTGAGCCCTTTGCATTTTCGTGAGGACATTTTTCCTGCTCAGAATTTTCTCCCTTGCACTTTTTGTCCCTGGTACCATTTCTGAAAATCAAATTTATTTTGATAATAAAATTTATTGCGGCAAACAAATTTATTTCGTTAATAAAATTTGTATCGGTAATCATATTTATTATATTTATTTGTTTATTAATTTGTTTATTATATTTGTTTGTTTTATTTGTTTATTATATTTATTTATTATAATTGTTTGTTATATTTATTATATTTGTTTATTACATTTATTATATTTGTTTATTACATTTATTATATTTGTTTATTCGAATTGAAAATCAATTTATACAAATAAACAACATTTGATTGTGTGAAAGTAATTGAAATTGTTTTGAGAAAAATGAAAGTTAAAATTCTTTTTATGTCGGTAATCACTGTGAATATTGTTTTAATTATTTTTGTTGTTAAAAGAGCAATTAGAAGCTCAATAAAAGTGTTGAACGATCAACAGATATCGATCTGGCCGTTAACGACTATCTTCGCTTCGAGTTTGATTTTTACAGCTGCAATCACCTCACTAATAAGAATTTATATCGTTCCTCTCTTGCCTTAGAATCAAGCCGAAGAATCATCGTTTATTCTTCATTAATTTTCTCTTCCTCATTTTTTCCTTTAGTCATTTTATTTCTTTGCGATCCGTGCAATACTCATTTCGTAAAATCAATCAGTGATTTTCGGAATTAAATTCATTTCACCCTCTAAATCTGAATCAGTGAATAGTCGCTGATTAAACAAGTGAAAAATGCAAGTCACTAAAACTATAAATCACTAAAATGCAAGTGAATTTTCACTACTCCAATTAGTAAAAACTAATTGAGATTAGTTTGAGATAAACGTCTCAAAACTTTGAAATAAACATCTCAAAACTTTGAGATGTTTTTATATTTAAAGATATTTATGGATGTGAATGATCCTTTGATAATTTCTTTCTGCTCCATCATTCTTAAAAATAATCATTTGATTTAATATTTACACTGGACTTTTTATTTAAGACTAATGGAAATTTATCCTTTTTTTGTTACAGGTGAGTTTGCAAATTATACAGATGTTTATTCTTCACATCAGGTTTTACGTGAGTTTACGAATTTTCTTATTTTTCAAATTTCAATTAGACGCAAGTGACTTTATCTGGAACAGCGAAACGTTTCGCTAAAATAAGTTTAATACATAGGTAAATAAAATAGAATAAGTGAAATACATAGCTATTGTTAGGCTTATTTAATTCAAACAAATATTGTTTGATTCAAAACAATTATTTTTATTTTTCAAACAAATAATTCGTTGCAATTATTTTTGTTTGTTTGAATCGAACATAAATTCAGTTAAACTATTTTTCTGATTTTAACTTTCAAAACGTTATTTTTGTTTTAAACAAACATTTTTGTGTACTTATACTTATTTTTATTTATTTTTGTGTATTATACTTGTGTACTTTTATATAAAAAATGGGATAATTTAGAAAAACTATTTTTGTCAGTTTCTCGATTTTGGAACTATTTATTGTGATTTGGGATGATAGTGAAAGTAGGGAGTGGAAATAAAAAAGGGAAAGAAATGGAGGATCTCGAATTGCAGAAGGTGGAGGTATAATCCGAGTCTTAAGGTGGATGAAAGTTATCGGAGAAAGCCAATTGGCACCGTCGATCTTAAGTGCGACGATCCTGCCTCTTGCGCTTTGTGCACTTGCACAGCCAAGCACTTTGTGTGATTGTGTGATGTGCACTGAAGATGAAATTGTTGGTGTGCGTGATAGCAAGTTTCTTCCTTACTTCTTTCCAAGTTGTATGCGTGCTTGTTACTTGAAGTACTGAGAGTACTGTTCTGCACCGTATAACGCCAACTTTACGTAACTTTACAAGCGATCCTCTTTCCGCGCTCGGATACAGGGACGCACTCAACTAGCGCCGTCTAATCACTTTTTTATTAGAAATATTTCTCCATTTTCATTACCAGTTTTATATTTCATTGCATGCCTTATATTTCTCCGTTGATCGAAATTTCAGATTAATTTTAATTCCAAAAGGTAAATGCACTAGTAATCGACTCTATGTTAAAATTGACTTCAAGTTAAAACTGGTTACAAGCTTTTTTACTTACAATTTACAATTGAAAAATTATTGCAAATAATGAAAACTTTCTTAAATTATTGCAAATGGCGATTTTTTTAAATTCTTGCAAATGGTGATTTTTGCTTCCTCATAGAGAAGCCTTTTTTAAATTGTATCGAATTCTGTATACAGCACTGTAAAAAAGAAGTCTTTTAGAAATAACTCTAAATTGAAAATTAATTTTAAAATTTTAGCTATTTTTCATTTTTATAAGTTGCATTTACTGATTTTAACTTTCGAGTAAATTTTGTTCAAATCTACGAGGAATTTCAAAAAATATGAAAATTGTATTTTAGTTTCGTGTAAGTCCCTGAAAAATTCAGATTTGTCGTAAAATTTTATGAAAAAATTATTAACTTTTGTTATTATTGTTTATAACGTAAGTAATTTATAAATTATTAGTTTCCCTTAACTCTGATTAGAAAGAGCCAGGTGAATACGAGTAATTCTAATTAAAGTCGGCTACGGACGCAAGTTAGGGGGAATGGATGGGGACTTATAGAGAAGAATTGCATGTATTGGATATATGTAAAAATCCGAAAAGGGTATACATGGAGGAACCAAAATAAAAAAAAGTTACATAATTTATAAATTATTGTAGTATTACAATTGTTCAAAAATTTATTCTTTTGTCCATTTTCATTACATATTTTTAAAAAATTAAAACGAAAAGAAAACAGTCAAATGAACGTTCCGAACGTTAGAAGCATGGTTTTAAAGTTTAAACGGTTTAAGACTTTGTTTTTGTTGTATAGAAAATATTTCTTTCCGCAAAGTCATTAATCGAGTTAATATAATAATAAATTATTAATTAATAATTAATAATTACACGGAAAAAAATGGTATGGTTGGAACTTCAATATTGATATTGTTAGCAAAAATATGGTTGGCACAACCAAAGTTATGGTTGTGCCAACCATATTTTTGCTAACAATATCAATATTGAAGTTCCAACCATACCATTTTTTTCCGTGTAAGAACAAAATTCACAGGAAAAACAAAATGTTGAATTTCAAGATGAACTTGAATTTTTACAGACATATGTGTGTCGAATTTCAATTTTTCTTGGAATTTAATAGATGATGCATTGAAAAAAAACATTTTGTTTTTCTATGTTGAAGACAGATTAACTGGATGCCGATTACTAAAGCAAGTGACGATTTACCTCAGTTTTGTAAAAATGATAATTCTTCATAAAAATTCATAATTCATGGACTTGTAGAATTTTGTTAGAATTCAATTTTACAATTCAATTCTACAATTCAATTTTACAGTTCAATTCTACAATTCAATTTTACAATTCAATTGTTACAATTCAATTTTGCAATCCAATTGTTACAAACTAATTGATCTCATTGTTTGCAATCGAAGAATACAATTCTTACTCTTTTTCAATACCCTATCTATAAAATCTTGTCTCCAAGTTAAAAGCGTAATCGTCAAGCAATTGACAAGTTAATTCAAAGGAAAATGAGAATGTAAAAAGTCCCCCTGAGTCTTGTATTGTATGTAATGAAACTGGAGAAAAGGCGAAAAATGAATTGAAATAGTCTTCTCGCCAATTGCTTATTTGCTTCCTTTCTTGGTCGCGGGAATGTGGTGTAATTACAGTAATAGCAGTTTGTTTGTTTCGCACTGTTTTCTGCCTATAGCTTTCCCTAGTGCTGGCAACTAAAGGGCGCGAGATTGCCAACAAGAAAAGTTGTGGGACGAATGCATGTTGTTAAGAAGAAAAAAACAAAAAAAAGTCATTGGGTGGTGGAAAAAGTGTTTCGCATATTTCGCCTAAGTTTGTTGCATTTTAACCCATCAGCAAGAGCCGTCATGTTTACGATCGAGCTTTTCAAGACCGCACATTCTCTCCAGCAGAGAAATTTAAAACTTGAACGTTAGAAAATAGAAGGTAGGAGTTAGAAGGATAGTTATCGTAGAGAGCAATCTTTGGCTTGAGGGCTTCGTCTTCTCCGTCCACTACATTCTCTAAACCTTGTCTCTAGATTTTCCCTTTTTTTTCTACTCTTTTTTCTCGAATTATCCTACCAGCCTCGACATGATAACACCACCTCGCGAACATTTACGTGCGTGGTATAAAAGAAACCGTTAGCTTTGCACTCGACAGGTAAGAAAGGTAGAGAGAGATAGAAAAAGAGAGATAGAGAAGAGAGAAAGAAAGAAAGAGTGAGAGAGGGAAAAATAGAGAGAGATAGAGAAAAAGAGAGAAAAAGAGAGAGAGAAAGAAAGAGGGAAAGAAAGAGAGAGAGAGAGAGAGAGAGAGAGAGACAAAAACCAAGAGAATAGACACTGGCGAAAGAGAGAATGGTGCTCTGTTACTCTCACGTACAAATATGCATGTATCTCTGCGAGTCGTCCTCAATTTAAAAGTGGGATATTTTAAACAATATGTTTTTTCATTTTGTTTTTTGTTGTTCTTTTTGTTCTTTTTGTTTTTTTTTTCATTCTCCTTTCAACAAATGAGACGTTTTTTTAAAAATAGAAATATTGACTGAGGGATTTTCTAATTATCGCGCGAATAAAAAGGGGAGGGAAAAAGTTTGTAGAGAAAAGTTTATGGGGTCTTTGAGTATTTGAACTCGAAAAATCTCCTTTAATTATACAGGAAGTTTACTTTTTACTTTACTAGTCAATTGAAAGTAAAAAGGCTCTTTAAATAATTTAATAATAACGCTAAGTTAACAATACCACATTTTGAGCTGACCCCTCATTACACTCTAATTACCTGTAAATTTTACGAGGCATACATAATTCACGTTTTTCGTCAGTCGCACTTTCCTTTCTAGTAAAAGCAAAGAAAATTAAAAGTAAACTCGTTAATGCCGTAGGAAAGTTCA
Source organism: Ganaspis sp. Gsp50 (assembly GCA_011057455.1). Lineage (NCBI taxonomy): Eukaryota > Metazoa > Arthropoda > Insecta > Hymenoptera > Figitidae > Ganaspis > Ganaspis sp. Gsp50. Next base: position 98,368 of record WNHD01000067.1, read on the forward strand.
TAATTAAATTTTCAATTGATGAGTTCATTTGAACGTTTCTCAGGTTCATTATAGACATTAGAAATGTTTTATTTTCTTATATTTTATAAACAGTTGTAGACAGATGCTTTTTACTTTTACCTTTGACTTTACTTTTTACTTTTACATTTGATTTTAGGTATATAAATTTTAAATAGGACTTTGAACAGATTAGTTTTGAAAAGCAATTTAGATGTATGAAAAATAGTTTAAAGAATGGATTTTTAACTATAGTTATATGTATAAAGATGACTACTTTTTTTATTCAAATACTTTTTTCAATTTAGTTGAATTTTTTTTAGTTTTGCTTCTTCATAGGGAAGCATTTTTTTAATTTTAATTTATTTAGTTCGTTTTGAAAGAGAGAGACAAAATATTAAAATCTCGCTTTTATCAACAGATTTGATTTCGGTGAAAGTTACTTAAATTTGAGTGACGATTTACTCCAAACTCAGAATAAGAGTCCTTTTTTTTAAAGTGAATTTTCACTGGAATTAGAAAGAAAACTTCCTCTATAATAATGTTATCTTTTTCATCTAACATCAAAGAGAAAAGTTTCTGTAAATCAAACAAATATTTTTTTAATATGCAGTTAAACAAATATTGATTAGATAACAAAGTCAAATAAACGTTTATTCGATATATAGTCAAACAAATGTTCATTTGATATACAGTCAACCAAATGTTTCATTAATATAGGCTAATATTTGTTTATAATTTGTAATTATGGTTATAAATTATAAGTGTATAATTTATAAGTGTAAAATTTACAAATTTAGCATCGATTCAAACAAATAATTATAACAAATATAACCTTTTTCAAGAATTTATTTGTTTAAAATTGATAAAATTGTTTCGAATCAATCAAATATTTGCTTGATTTAAATATAAACATTTGTTTAACAGTGGGCCGAAAAAATATTTGATTCAAATAAACTTTTTCCCCAATTATTGGTTCTTTTACTCGCATCAGTTTTCTTAAAGGGTGGATTACTTTTGAGTTCAAAAGTGAAAACTTCTTTCAAGAAGTTTTGAGTTCATAAAGTTTTAACTAAATTCGTAATAAAAATCGTTTTAATCAAATTGATAGTAAAAAGAACTATTATAAACAAATTGCTTTTTAAAACATCTTTGGAAAACAATTGGTCATTAAAAGCTATATTATAATAAAGTCATAAAAAGAGTTTAAAATTATTTTATGCAAAACTATTTCAAATTGTTCATAAAAAATTATCTTCTTGTCTTTGTGTTTACTAAGAAAGAAAGTTAGCTTCTGCAAATAATCTTTAGCTATTTCAGCGAATTTAACACATGCAAAAAAGTATTTATTTGGAACTAGAAAATTTTTTACCAAAGTGGCTGTATATTTCAGTACAACAGGTCAAATATGTGACGCTCCATGAGAGAAGGGACCTTACGTATTTTTTGATAAGGTCGATTTTGCAGCAGTTCATCATAGTATTTGCGACCTTATGCCAAAGCACGTAAGGTCCCTTCTCTCGTGGTGCGTCACATATTATGGCTATTTTAGTGAAACTTTTTCCTATTCCAGATAAAGTCTTTTCTGGGTGTAGCAGTAACAGTATAGTAATAATATGTAACAGTGATATTAATAGTAATAATATAAAAACTGATAGTTAATAATTATTACATTTTTTAGTATTACATTATTTGTTATTGCATTAGTTATTTTTGCATTAGTTATTATTACACTATATTTCTTTCAAAGTATATAAGTATACAGCTTGTCATAAACAAAGTTTCAAACACACACTCCCGGTCGTAAAAAAACATTTAATCATAAAAAAATAATTTAAAAAAGTTTGAGCATAAAAATTATTGGAGAAGCATGATTATAAAATGATTTGAAAGAAGTTGGATCATAAAAATATTGAATATTTAAAAAATATTGTCAATAAAAAGTGAGAATATCAATGGGAGGGGATGAGGATCGTAAGAATAATTTTAAAAAATATTGGCAATAAAAAGTGAGAAGATTGAGGGTGGGGGAGGGGGGCAATACCCGTGGATGATCCCCAGGTTGAGTGGCGCTGAGTTCAACGTCCTGGCGGGCAGCGCACCCGAGCTGAGCCAGGCAGGCAAGCAGCCACCAGACCTCTGCACATATACCTTGGTTCTTTCTCTCTTACACACACACACACACATTTACTTTACGCGAACTAGCCATAGGTACTGTTACTTTTGCGATGTGGGCCCTTTGGCCCCCCTGCCCCGCCTTCCTTATTGTCCCAGCAACGTGCACGCCAAGGAACTGACGGGGTTGCAAGAGCTATGAAAAGAGCCAAGTTCCTCCGACCTCAGAAATCTCTAGGAATTCTTCAACTAGAGTCTCTAAAATTTCAAGGGTCATTTCCAAAAAAGAGGCTTTTATTTGTCTATGCGCCTGCATATGTCACTGTCTTGATTTTTCTACCTGTAGGTACACACTGAAAAACAGGTGTCTTGTTTTAAGACGCTTGGCATATGTTTCTTAAGAAACACGTGCTAAAGGCACTGTAAAAAGTGATGTCCTCTAGTGTCTGGAAACTTAATACAAAATGTCTCGTTCTACATAGTAAAAAGAAAATCGTATTTTAAGATGCATCTGAAATTAATGCTATCTTGAAAATAAGATTGGTCTGCCTACTAGTATGCTTTCCACAATGTAAATGAAAATAAGATGTGATCTGAAAATCAACAGTCTGTCTTCAAAATGTTGCAATTTAAATGAAGAGTTATTTCATGTCTTAAAATAAGATTTACTTTTTACATATTGAAATATGGGCACAAAAGACTTCAAAAGTTTTAAAAGTGAGGACAAAGAGTATCACATTAAGACACTTGCTTTTACAGTGTTTTTGGTTGAAATAGTGTAAAACGTTCTCTTATGGGTCCAAATTTTAAGACACTAACACTGCAAAAACTGATGTCTTAAACTAAGACATCGAGTGTCTTAAACTAAGAGATCAAGTATCTTAAACTAAGACATCAAGTGTCTTAAACTAAGAGATCAAGTATCTTAAACTAAGACATCAAGTGTCTTACACTAAGAGATCAAGTGTCTTAAACTAAGACGTCAAGTGTCTTACACTAAGAGATCAAGTGTTTTAAACTAAGACGTCAAGTGTCTTAAACTAAGACATCAAGTGCCTTAAACTAAGAGATCAAGTGTCTTACCGTAAGACGTTTAACCCTTTAAGGTAGCAAAATAAGACAATTTTTGGCATTTTAAGACGCTAAATGTCTTACAGTAAGGCGCTTGATGTCTTAATTTAAGACCCTTGCAAGAAATTAGTTTTTGTAGTGAATTTTTTAGTAGTTTTTGTCTTCAAAATGACCTAACAAGTGTCTTTTATCAAGCCACCAGTTTTTGCAGTGTAGATTACGCTTATCTTTCTATTTTTGGCACAATTGATACTAAAACGAATTTTTCACAAGCTTCTTTTGTTCTTTCTTGTTTAAAAATGTAATTATTGCTCGTTGAGAATCTGCAATTTTAGCTCGTTTTCATTTTTTCAGAACAAAAGTGAAAGACTTGATTTGTGTCGTCAATTACACTGCAAAATGTGGTGTCTTATAAGTGACAATAAAGTGTCGAGCAAAAGCTTCTTAGATTAAGAGATTTTTCGTGTCTTAATCACCAAATGTGTTTTAATCACCAAATGTGTCTTAATCATCAAATGTGTCTTAATTTAAGACATTTTTCTTCAATAGAACCCCTTTCTTCAATCTAAAACAAAGTTTTTATAGCTTAGGATGAAAATGATAGTTCTTCTGATTTGAATATTTTTAAATCCAATTTGCTAGTAAACAAAATGTATGGTACTTTTCAATTCCTTGGAGATGAACTTTTTAATTGACTTCTTTGATACTGGGAAATTTGCCAGAGTTGCTTTATGTACCCCGGGAGAAAGAGAAATCACTCTCCTGACTCTCTACTTCTGTCTCTGGGATCCCCACCAATCAGTGGTGGTATATAAAAACTGAAATAAGTATGAATTAGAGTGCCCAGAAAGCTGACTACGACACAGAGCACCTCGTTAACCCGTCTGTTGGCGAAAGAATTCATTTGGACCGGTCTCCCTTGGGATAAAATAAAAAATTCACCTGCGAAAGCCAAAGTCGATACTTTGGTTCAATCAATTTCTATATCCAATTGAAAGTCAATCGCGGATTTATTAAAATTGAAATCTCGGGTTTTCTATTTTATTTTATTTTATTTATTTTCTATTTATTTTATTTTCTATTTTTATTGCTACTGTTTTATTTTCACTGAAATAACTTTTAATTATTACAATTATTGTTTATTTTAAATTTTGAAAATCAACAATACTAAATTTACAAAATCAACAATACTAAATTTACAAAATCAACAATATTAAATTTACAAAATCGACAATTTTAAATTTCGAAAATCAACACATGAATGTCCGCGTGCAATAACTGCCTCTGAGCTCTAGGAAGAGATTGTGGTTCATGCGTAGAGGCAGTTATTGCATGCGGCCCATTAATTGTTAATTTCGAAAATTAACAATTTTTAATTTCACAAATCCACTGTTGTCACAAATCAACTGTTGTTAATTTTAAGTTTTTAAAATCGACAATTAATTATTTTTATTTTTGAAAACCAACGATTGTTAATTTTAAATTACATTTATAGATCAGAAACGATTTTAAGTCGATTCTTAAATGAGATTGAATTGGTTTTTTTTTTTTTTCAAATTAGTAGGAAATGACTAATTCAAAATTAAGAGAGCATTATTATCTTTTTTATTAATATGATATCATTTGAAAATGATATTGTTTCGAAAATTTCTTCGAGTATGAATTTGAGACGAAAGAAAGTAGGGATTAAGAATAAGTGAAGATAAGCCTGAGATAGTATAATAGTCGATGCAACTTTCACAAAGCTCGCAGAGGGTATTTCAAGTTTGTAACTCAACATCCGTGTAAATACCGTGCTTGGTTCTTCCGTCCATCCTCTCAATTATTCATAATTACCGTAATTTTCACTATGAATGTTATTGAAGAGTAACCTCCTCGCAGTTAGACAAATCTGCACTTTTCATCGACATATGAAAAATACTCTCGAGTCAATTATTAAAGATAATATTTTATTGATAAAAATAGAAGCAATATATATATTGTCTATTTTAATTATCTATTTAGTCTATTTTAATTATATATTTAGTCTATTTTAATTATATATTTAGTCTATTTTAATTATATATTTAGTCTATTTTAATTGAAACATAAATTTTAGTCAAACGTTCCGAGTATACTTTTAAGTAGAAAAATTTAGGCGAAGTAAACTTGCTATCAGTAGAAATGGCATTATTGGCCAGACGGAGATTTTCTGTTGAATGTCCGATCAGTGAAAAAATCGACTTGGGACGGACCTGGTTTGTAGTCTTTTTCTTTTGTTTTTTTTTATTGATGCATTTAAATCTTAAATATGATGACTTATAGCTAGAACAGAGTGATTTACATAAAATGATTTTTATACATGATTGATGAAATGGTTTTTTTATATAGTTATTTTATCTAATCAGTGGAGGTTTTATAATCAGTGGAATTATTTTAATCAATGGAGACGTGCAGATTAAAATTTAAAAGTTTCTTTTTAGCAAATTCTTAGTGAAATTTAAAAGCCCCTAATTCTGTTAAACTATAATTAATTATTACTATTTAACTATGGTTTTAAACATTTTTGTCGTTAAATTTAATTACTATAGTAACTCTCTAGTCGGACCTTTATTTTTAGTCTTCTATAAATTTTGTTTTTATTGACTATTATTATTGTGCAACACATGTAGCTTAAGAGTAAAGGGATTCTTATTACACTGTAAAAACAAGTGTCTTAATTTAAGATCTTTTATACTCACTTTTAAAACGTTGAACCTATTTTTTGATGTTAATCGTTTCAAAAGTGAGGACAACGTTTTGAAACGATCAACGTCAAAAAACACGTCGAACGTTTTAAAAGTGAGTACAAAAGATCTTAAATTGAGACTTTTGTTTTAACAGTGTAGAACCGTATCTTTATTGTTATTTAATTAATGTATGAATGTAAAGAATTAGTTTGTAATACATGTAATAGAATTATAAAATTTAATGTAATAGAATTATAAAATTTAATGTAATAGAATTATTAACAAAGAACTGACAAAAAGTAAAATCCGATTATAGAGAGGTTCTACTGTATCGCTAAAATCTGAAAGGATTAAAGATAATCTGGGTGTGTGCTGATTGTACGTACAAGAGAAATGCTCTCACTTGGAGCAAGAAAATTTCCTACCTAACCTAGCCTAACCTTAGAAGTATGGACATACACTTAGGACTTTGGTCATGGCGCACGATGTAAAGCAGATGCGATTCGAATAATGAAATGCCTTCTGAGTCGATTTATTTCTTTGCGTTCTTATGTAATTGAAGTCATCACTTTTAATTGTTTCTTTTTTCAATTTCCTTGTTTTCCTTTTGTATGTATCGTGAGCGCGAATCTTGTAGCTTCTGTTGGCACAGCTTACCATCCCGGAAACAATGATGATGATATTTCCGGCTTGACGAGCTACATAATGTGTGAAATCAATTTCATTGCGTTTCCAAATTCTTGAGAGTGGAATGTTAAGTATCCCGCATCCAGTTTCAGCGACACCCGGTACACTGGTCGATCCAATTCCGGGACCGTGATCGTGTGCTCCAACATCATCCGACCCGACCTATCCCAACGTAACAGATGACTATCGAGCAATCGGTAGCTCTTCGCCCTTTCTTCTTCTCTTTTTTCGTCCTTCTCGTCTTCTTTTTCTTATTTCTCTCTAAAAGGTTATCGAAACTTGGCATAAATCCACTTCCTCAGGATCCCAAGCATTGTTCATATTTTTTCGCTATTCTCTATTTGTAAGAAGGAAAATGTAAAGAAAAATCTTAAAGTCATCTTTGGTTTAAAGGTATTAATCATATAGTTTAATGTTTGTAATCTTCGGTTCAAAATAACTCCTCAGACATTTTCAAAACTGCTTCTTTGTGGAACTGTTTCAAATAAAAGTTTGTTCTTTGCTTCCGAGACAAAATTTAACACTACTTTCAGCCTGAATTTTCAGGGTGTAAAGTAGGGTGACATTAGCGCCTAAAAGTATGCGGAAATTTCATTTGCATCCACACGGAGTAAAATCAAAAGTGAAGTTTACCTAATATGGTTAAGTGAAGTTTACCTAATATGGTTAAGTAAAATCTACTTAATCTCACTTAACTAATTTTTACCTAAAATTTCAAGTAAAATATACCTAAAATGTTAAGCAATATATTTCGAAAAAAATAAACTACATTATTTACTCAAATAGTTAGGTAAAATTTACTTAACTTTTGTGAATTTCACTTGCTATTTTTCTCCGTGCGCTACTGGATTGAAAAGAGGGTCTAGAAAATTGAATAAAATATTGAAAATCTAAAATTGCGTCTACATTTCGACTCAGGTTGATTCATAGAGGAAGCTTTGTTTTTCATTTAATCTGCATGTTGCGGAAGAATAATAAAAAAGTAATAAGGTCCTGAGATTACTTTTGCAGTGTCTTAATATTTGCAAATCTGATTGGATGGCAAAAAGAAATCTTGAAATGTTAGTCTATAAATTTCAAAGTGCAAACAAATATGATGTTAATCTGCTGGCATTTTTCTATCAGAACAAAGAGAAAACTTACGAATTCATTATAAAGCTGATTTCGGATTCTAATGAATGCAAAACAAAAAGGAACTCTCGTTAATGGCGTCACTTTCTAAATCATTTCCTCGTGTTAAATTAGAGGTGAAATAAAGAGGAAAAAAACGAAACCTTTTCATGGTGAATGAAGCTCCGCAGTGAAATGAAAAAAACTGCAAAAGTAATTCTCCAATATCTTAATAACAGAGAAGATTTAATTTCCGAAGGAAGTTGAAAAACACGTGGTGTACTCTCGATCATCATTGGGAAAGGTTAGGACAGGCAAGGAAGAAATCAACACTGTAATTTCTCACGAGCAATGTTTAGATTCACACGCGATACTGGAATTTCGTGTAATTACTATGCACTCGCGCTTTGCTGCGTCTCAAGTGTAAGAATCGTTAATTCTTAGTACCTACTATGAATGTTTCCGGTTTTATAAACTGTATCACGCGATATGCCTAATCAAACCTTTCGTTAATTAATAGAAATTTCATTTTCGGAATTGAAAGAAAAATCAGGTTTGTTATGTTATAACAAACTAATGTATAAGAAAAATTAATGTGTAACAAAAAATTATGTACAACAATAACTAATGAATAACAAAAACTAATGTACAACAAAAATTAATGAATAACAAAAACTAATGTGCAACAATAACTAATGAATAACAAAAACTAATGTGCAACAAAAACTAATGAATAACAAAAAATAATGTACAACAAAAACTAATGTACAACAAAAACTAATGAATAACAAAAAATAATGTACAACAAAAAATAATGTATAACAAAAACTAATGTTAACATAACAAAAACATTAGTTTTTGTTATACTCAAACACAGCTTTTTTTGTTTTGTCTAGACAAACAGTTTTTCGTTTTTTCATGCAAAGACTACTTTTTTTAGTTTTGCTTAACTCTTTGTGGTATACATATTTTTATACATGCAAATGTTCAGACTTTTTGCTCAATATATTTAAATCTTCATTGCAATATTTTCACAATGAAAAATTACAAATGAAATCTACTTCATACTTTTAGTAAAATGTACCCAAAAAGTTTAGTTGAACTATAGTTAGGTAAAAATTACTTACAATTAAGTGAAATAAGTTTAAAAAAAAGAACTGAAATCTATCTATAAAGTCGGCTGAGTTTTACTTAATTAGTTGAGTAGATAATGCCTTTTTTCAAAACATATAACTTAACATTCTAGCTGCTTTAGTTTTTACTTGAAAATTTATGTAAATATTACACAGAAAAAACAAAATGTTTTGCAATCACCTATACGTTAAATTCCAAGATGATTTGATCTACAGGCATGTGTGTAAAAATCCAAGTGGATCTTGAAATTTAACAGCAGTGCATTGAAAATTAACAAATTTTTTCTGTGTACTTAATTACACTATGGAAGAAATAAGTGTTATTTCAAAAAAACAAGTCTTATTTTAACAAAAATAAGTGTTATTTTAACAAACACATATTATTTTAACAAAAATAAGTGTTATTTTAACACTGAAAGTCATGTTAAAACAACCTGCATCAAATCTAACACCAATGAGGGCGCTACTTTCTATGTACTTTAGCATTGGTAAAAATAACACGCATTAGAACTAAATCGAATTTTTTCTGTATGAGGTTAAGTAATTTTTACCTAACTTTATGAGGTAAATTTCACTTGCTTTTTTTCTCCGTGTTTGTTACCAATTTTTAAAAATCTAGTTCAAATTTGAATCTTCTTTAATCTAATCTTCCTTGAATAAAATACAACTTTTGTTGTGTATTTTTTCAAAGTTTTTTGGATATCCAGAAAACGTTTTGGACATCCAGAAATCTCTTTGGATACCCAAACTAATAAAAATACTTTTTGGATACGTTTTTTTAAATCAATTGAATTTAGAAAAATTAAAAGGAATTCAGAAAATAATGTTTTCAAGTCAAAATAATCGGTCCGTCATTTAGCCATTTATAAAAAAAAAGAAATAATCGCATTTTTTCAAACAAAGGTGATCCGAAAAACCCCTAATTTCAGAGCTACTTTTACTCTTTCATTCCGTGCTCAAATGACCGACTCGAGGAAAGTCGAGGTCGACGTCCGAGCGCAACAAGTGCCGCTGGTAGCAGCTTGCTTCACGCGCTTTCCTCTCTCAATCATCAATCAAATCGAAACCTTTTTTCAAATTACACAAATCGAAAATCTAAATCCGTCCATTGACAATAGTTTTGCAAAATAAATACGACAACGCACATTAAAATAAATGATCGATAAAGTAATTTCACTTTCTGCATCAATCGACAAACAATTTATTCGTATACTTTTTTTTCTTTATAAAGAAAGGCATTTTCTAAGTTTTGCATTTTGAAGTTAGGGGGATAAAAAATGGATTTTGAAGTCGGGCAGTTAAGAACGGAGCCGCGGGTTGAGTCGAGGTCGACGTCCGGGCGCAACAAGTGCTGTACTCCGTACTTACACCGCTAACACCCCACCCTACACACCAACACAATCACAAATAAACGTACATGCAGAGAATGAGGCCTCCCCGGCCCCAGCGCCCCCATGTGTCCCACCGCGTTCCTTAATGTACGCGAGCATCGCACTCGAGCCCTGTGTGCAAAGCACATGAAAGATGCACATGCTTGTGCGCTGGGACGTACTTGTAGCACGTAAATATAAAACTGCACTGGGTCAGGGATCTGTGATTTATCGGCTGCCTCGTGTAATTGGCCGACAGCCAATAGATGAAGAACCTTAGGGCATCAAAGTTAACTGCAACCCTGTGTAACATCAACTCTATATCGGCGAACCAACCCTTATGTGCTTATATCGACACGGCAATCAAGTCGAGTGTTAGATAAGATCGATTTTTTAATTTTAGCTTAGGTCCAAGCACCTCCAGTAATTATTTTATAATGTAGGTCCAAGTATCTCGAGACACATTAATAATGCAAGGGAAAATCAAAATGTTAAATTACACTGAAAAAACTAAAGTGATTACTAGTGGCAATTTAGTAAAATTAACCTTAGAAACTGGTAAAACTAACCACTTGATTAGTTAATTTAACCTGGAAATTTGGTAAATATAACCCAAGAAAACTAGTAATCCTTCCTGCCAACTATTTACATGGTAAATAGTACCATTTATTTTTTTCAGTGTACAATATGAACTTGATTTTTTACAGGCAATATAGAATTCCAACACAAAAAAAAATGTTCTTTTTCAATGCATCATCTGTTAAATTCCATGATAAATTGAAATTCTACAGGCATAGGACTGTAAAAATTCAATTTCATCTTGAAATTTAACACTTTGTTTTTCCTGTGCATATGCCTATATAGAATTCCAACACAGAAAAAAATGTTCTTTTGAATGGATCGTCTGTTAAATTCCAAGATAAATTGGAATTCTACAGGCATATGACTAAAAATTCGTTTTTGTCTTGGAATTTAACAGGTGATGCATTGAAAAATAACATTTTGTTTTTTTCTGTGTGTGGGGTATATAAGCACAGGAAAATTTCTGTTAATTTTTAATGCAAAGCTGTCAAATTATCCAGAGAGTATTGAATCCAGAGAGTAGTATTCACGGAACACAAAATGTTATTTTTCAATGCAATGCCTGTTAAATTTCAACACAGGAAAAGTAAAATGTTAAATTACAAACTTAGATTTTTACAGGCAAATGCTTGTAGAATTTGAATTTAATTTAAAAATTTAATTCAATTTAGTTTGAAAATTTAATTCAATTTAATTTGAAAATTTAATTTAATTTAATTTGAAAATTTAATTCAATTTAATTCGAAAATTTAATTCAATTTAATTTAATTTTGGAATTCAACAGGCAATGCTTTGAAAAATATCATTTTGCTTTTCCTGTGAAGATGTATTGAAGTTCTACAGGCATGTGTCTAAAAATTCAAGTGTACCTTTTGAATTTAACAGCGTTGCATTGAAAATTAACAGATTTTTTCCTGTTTGTAAAAAGATCGATTGCGTTTAAAAGATCTGAAAGTAGAATGTAATTGCAAAAAGAAAAGTAGTAAAATTGACAATGTGACAATTGTTCCATTAATGTAAAATCAACTATATACCAAATATTAATTGTTTCTGCAGGACTTTTAGTTCACTTAACTAAATCTCTTATACTTAATTGAATCAGTCAGTGCAGAAACCGCATAAATCCATAAACCGAAATTGTTCAGGAATCAATAGAAGCTAATTTTCTTCTATAATTGTGTTTCTGCACGAAACCAAAATTTGATCAATTTTTTAAAAGGGTTTGAAGATTAGTAACTTATGTAAAATTTTACCAGATTGTAAAGCAATCATTTAAAGATAATTTGTTAATAACAAAGTGATTTTCGAAAAAATGGACTTGTACGGTTTCTCCACTAACTATTCAATTACAAAAATAGCTCTGCGCTTTATTTTACAAATGATTTAATACTTTATTTGAAATATATGAATTTCTGCATGAAGGGGAGTTAAATTTTGAAAAAGTTAAATTTGAGAATAATTTGCGAAACTTAATTTGAGAAGTTTAGTTTGAGAAGTTTAGTTTGAGAAGTTTAGTTTGAGAAGTTTAATTTGAGAAGTTTAATTTGAGAAGTATAATTTGAGAAGTATAATTTGAGAAGTATAATTTGAGAAGTTTAATTTGAGAACTCGTTTTGAAGTTTACGTGTAAAATTAAAAGCAAAAATTTGCCGTACAGCTAATTAATCTTGTTTGAGTCAGTTAAACTGTCAATTTATTGTTATGTTCTTTAAAAATAATTGCTTCATTCCGACCTCGATAAAAAAAGTTTTTGTCACGTCAAGAACTTAGAATCAGTAGTGAGAATAGCTCGAATGAAGGAAGAATTAAATTGATTCACGTTGACGCATTTACAGAGGTCAAATTCCTTGCTCTCGTGCAAGTGCGTTTCTGTAACTAACGGCCTTCGTGATATTCATTATATCGCAATTAAAGCATGCCAATATCGGGGAAGAAGTGTCAATAAACGTCAGTGTCATTATTTGTATAGCAGATTAATGTGTACATAGTATTGATAATGAAACGAATTAAACAGTTTGTAAAAAAGTACCCTCTAAATCTATAATGAAATCATCTGATCTCTTCAATCGATTGAATCGAAGTTTTACTGATTTACAGTAAATTGATTTCTGTCTGTTCAATCAGTGAAGTATCACTAATTCTTAGTCACGTTCACTGATTTTTTAGTAACGTTTTCACTGATTTTCAGTATTACTTCTTTATTGATTTTTACTCACTTACTTTTTCACTGATTTTCAGTCACTTTTTTACTGATTTTCAGTTACTTCTTCACTGATTTTCAGTTACTTTTTGACTGATTTTCAGTTACTTTTTCACTGATTTTCAGTCACTTTTTTTTACTGATTTTCAATTACTTTTTCACTGATTTTCAGTCACTTTTTTACTGATTTTCAGTTACTTGTTTACTGATTTTCAGTTACTTTTTCATTGATTTTCAGTCACTTGTTGATTTATTTTCAGTCACTTTTTTTTACTGATTTTCAGTTACTTGTTTACTGATTTTCAGTCACTTTTTTACTAATTTTCAGTCAGTTTTTCACTGGTTAAGTATAACCAAAAATGTGTCACTAAATTCAATTCTCCAAATGTGAATAAGTATAGAAATATACATAGGTAAAACAGAGCTACTAATTCAAATGGTTAAATTCCGCTGGTAAACAGTAAAAATATACTTATAACCAGTGAATTTCTACTGAAAATTATTATATAGAAATTATATATAGAAATGTACTGATGTTCTGCAGAATTTCATTGTTTGTCAGTAGAATTTAACTAATTGAATTTGTAGCATTATTCTAGTTGCAAAAATTAGTAGATTTTTACCATTTTTACTCTCTAATTCTAAACAATAAATTTTTACTTATTACCATTGAAAAGTCAGTGAATAATCCAGTTATAAATGCATATAATTTTCACGAATTCGAATTGCTTATTTCCTGCTGTTAAAATGGTATTGAAGAAATGGCTTATAATTGAAATCCAATTAGATTCCAAGTAATAATTAAACAATAGATTAATTGTTTATAACTATGCCTTAGTTTACAAAGTTTTTGAGCATCAAAACTAAATTGTTTAAGCTCACGCAAAAAGTCAGATTACATTTCTATTGTTTAATGGTTTTAATTATTTTGAATAATCATTTTAATTACTGGAATCAACTATTTTCTATTAGTTGAAATAATTGTTTTTTATTATTTGAAATAATTGTTTTCTATTATTTGAAACAATTGTTTTTTATTATTTAAAACAATTGTTTCTAATTATTTGAAATCACTGTTTTTTATTATTTGAAATCATTGTTTTGTATTATTTGAAACAATTGTTTTTTATTATTTGAAATAGTTTTTTTATAGTATATTTGAAACAATTGTTTTTTATTATTTGAAATCGTTGTTTTGTATTATTTGAAACAATTGTTTTTTATTATTTGAAATAGTTTTTTTATATTATTTAAAACAATTGTTTTTTATTATTCAAAACAATTGTTTTTTATTATTCAAAACAATTGTTTTTTATTATTCAAAACATTTGTTTTTTATTATTTAAAATAATTTTTTATTATTTGAAACAATTGTTTTGTACTATTTGTAATAATTATTTTGTATTCTAAATAATTATTTTCAATTATTTCAAAAAATATCTTCAAACACGATACACACTGAGATCATGAATGAATTACATTTCTCCCGCTTTCGGAGATACTGTCGCGATCTCTCGGCTGTTGTACGAACTTCAAAGACCGGTAGAACAAAATAACAGAGAACTTAACCTTTCAAATACCACGTGGTTTTATCAATTTATGTAAGTTGACTCTCAACAACGTTTCGAAACGTCCAATCAATAAACTTGCGTTCTATTCACATTCAAACGTGTAATTGTTATATTTAAATGACTTACGTTGATGGGGCAAAAATCTTCGTTTCGGAGGCTCTTTGCTTGGTCCATCTTTCGGTTTAAACAAACCTTTCATCACAGACTCATATTTTGTCAAATTATCGTAAAGTGGAGCTTTCGGGGTCGGGATTTTTACATTTGAGGCATAAATTGCTTTCAGAGGATCAAACTTTTCACTATGCGGATCTAAACTCTCATCTGAAGACGAATTCCGATCGTCCGCCATTTTTAAACTGCTTTCAATTTCATGGCGCTCATTTTTAAAAAAGATTAGGCCTTACAGGTTCCTTAGAAAAAGAGGTTTTTTTTATCTTTTAGTTGATGTTTGGTTAACTTTTATTTAACTTTTAATTAACGTTTGGTTTACTTTTAGTTAACGTTTGGTTAATGTTTAGTTAATGTTTGGTTAACGTTTGATTAACGTTTTGTTAACTTTTAGTTAAGATTCGGTTAACTTTCAGTTAATATTTAATTAACGTTTGGTTATAGATTGGTTAATGTTTAATTAACTTTTAACATTTTATTTATATTTTTTATAATTATTTATAATTAAGTTAACGTTTAGTTAACATTTAGTGAATCTTTTTAATTATTCAGTATAAATTTTATTTATCTCATTTGAAAATGAGGTTTGTTGTACTATACACATTGATTGTCATATAAATTTTATGCATATGTTTTTACCTAGAATTATTTATATAATTGTTTATTTGTTTAAAGAAATATGACGTGGATTTAAGCAGCATAGATTAAATTAATTGATTAAATTAAACTTCAATTAAAATAAAATCAAGTTAAGTAGAGTCAATATTACTTTATATATGTATATTCTGTGAAAATTGAAATCAAATTATATATAATTTGATTTCAACTTATAAGTTTTGATTACAACTTATAAGTTGTAAATTAATTGTCCATTCTTAGAAATCATAATCTTGAATTCAAAGACAAAAAATAACGATTTTTAAAATAAAAAAGAAAGCCCTGAATCGAAATCTGTTTTTTTCAAAGAAAAAGGCATAAAGGACAATTTATGAAAAAGAAATCTGTGCCAGATTGTTTGCCATTGATTAACATTTGTAACGTGTTTGATGGTTTTTGTCGATTTTAGTGGAATGCACTGGAACTGGTTTCGCGAGTTTCCTCAACTAATAAGCGATATATTTAAATAGACAGACGAGAGGATGTTAACCTCCTGATGGTGGAAACTTTCTTTCTCGATTGGCGATTACGTAAAGGCTTGTAGAAGCTGCATAGAAATGCAGCAGCAAGAGAGCGAGGTTACGCGCACAGGAAGTGAAACAACCTGCAGCTGAAAGAAAGTTTTCACTCCATGTTTTCACTTTCATGGAAATGCCAGCCTTGTAGCTACCTGCTACTATTACATACATTAGGCCTATCTAACTATTGGCATCGTCTTCTTTCTTCGCGTCGGTTACCTGATGAATCTATTTTCCCGTCCACCATAATTAAGCGATTTACAAAAGCAATTCCTTCGCCGGATGCCAACTTGCCAACCAACTCATTCCATCTCCCTGCCCATCACTTTTACCATCATCTCTTTCATAACAGCCCGCTAAATTATTCTTTTCAATTTTCCTTATATCATCCGTAAATTGCAAATTTATTGCGTCAAATTGCGTCCAAAATTGACGCTTTCAGGCACGACTTTTACTTTATTAGGATCGGTCAAAGTGATTTGAAAAAAGACAAACCAAAAAGAGAATTACATAGTACTATTAACCACGCGTGAATAGTTGGATAAAACGATTACTAGTTATTTCTTTGGTTAAATTTACTCTCTAAATCTGAATTAGTCACATTTGAGTCGTTTGACTAATTGAAATAGGACTGAGTCGTTTATTTAATGAACTAGTAACTGTTTTGACTAGTTTTTAGTCAATAGTAACCAATTTTTAGTCAATAGTGACTAACTTTCAGTTAATAGTGACTAACTTTCAGTCTAGTGACTAATTTTTAGTCAATAGTGACTAACTTTCAGTCTAGTGACTAACTTTCAGTCTAGTGACTAATTTTTAGTCAATAATGACTAACTTTTAGTCAATAGTGACTAATTCTCAGTAGAAAACTACAAATTCATTTTGTTAAGTTTACTAATTCAATAAGTACGGTTTACAAAATGAATTCGTAGTTTTCTACTAAGAATTAGTCACTACTGACTAAAAATTAGTCAAAACGGTTACTAATTCATTAAATAAGCGATTCGGTCCTATTTTAATTAGTCAAAAGGCTCAAAAGTGACTAATTCAAATTTAGATACTATGTAATTGCTTTTTACTTTATTTTAGTGCGTTGGTTAAGATGACAAAGTAGATGGTTAATTCTACCAGTTTTTATAGTTAATTTTACTAAACGTGCATATAGTAATCACTATTATTTTTCTCAGTCTAGAGAATCTTTTCGCGGAAAATAACTAGTTTATTATCGAAATAAAGTGATTTTTTTAAACAATTATTTTTTATACGGTTGTTGTGTAGCTATACTTTGAAGTAACAATTTTTTTTTTTTTTTAAAAAAAAGAAATTTTAAAGAAATGTTTCAGATTTAACGAAAATTTCTTTGATTCTTGTTAATTTGCTATTCTTTTTATCAAATTTCACTGCTTTAACGAAAATTGTTTGATTCATACGAATTTCTTTTTAGTTAAAAAAATATACTTTTTTGTATCAAAGTTCTTTGGAAGATGTATTTCTTCGGAAGAAGATATTCTACAGAATTTCTGGAGAAAAATGTAAAAAAATTGTAAATATATTTACAACTTTTTACAATAACTATAGTTATTTTCAAAAAAATGCGTTTAAATGTGTATTAGATTGATGAGAAAACTTGTTTTGCATTTCTCTGTGAATTTTAATAATTCATTTTCATCAGTTTATAATTTTCTTCTTTCTTTTAACTTTCGATTTTTCGACAAAGTAAATATCATTTTTTTTTATTTAAATGAAATTAATGTCAATGTTTAATATACCGTGATTTATCGACAGAATTAAATTCTAATTTTGTAAATTGATTTCTAAAATCCAGTTCTTTGGTTTAAATTACCTTCATTGCGTAATTTGGTTTTGTACAAATAAAATCAATATTAACAAATTCGTATTTGCATTATCTCTCCAATCAGACCGGATTTAATTTCTTTTAAAAATTATCCTGTGGAGAAAATGACAAGATAGAAATATACTTATACTTTTGTATATTGGACTTAAAATTCTCAACTTTAATAGATTCCATTCATTGCAAAAAAAAATACAAGTCTTAATAATGTTACTAATTAAATAATAATTCAATTAAATATGTAAATAATAATTTCATTAAATATTTAAATAATAATTTCATTAAATATGTAAATAATAATTCCATTGAATATTTAAATAATAATTTCATTAAATATTAAATAATAATTCCATTAGATACGGGACTGTTCATAAATTATGTAAGGGTTATAAGGTGGGGGGGGGGGGGGGTCCAATGATATCTTACGCCCTATGTTAATTTTTAATTTTAAATGTATGAAAAGTCTTACATAGGAGAAATATTTTAAAAATAACTTCATTAAGTTTTGATAATTTTTTTTTGTAAAGTAGATTCTTACCTGTTTAAATAAATAAAAACTTTTCGCCGAATTAGTTTTAGATATATATAAAATTGCGTAATTCCTCTCAAACGGAACATGCTTGTAAAACACTATTTTTACACTATGTTTATAGTTTATAAATTGGCTTATTAAACTAAAAGGAAATATTTTATTCCATGTAATTAAAATGTAGTTGATAAATAATTACTTTCTCATAGAGAAAGTTTTGTTTCTTAATGCTAATTATGCTAATTATACAATTATAAATTTTATTATTGTTTACAGGTGAAGAAGAGAGGTAGAAGATAAGACCCAAAAGGGTGAGAATTAAAAGAGGCAGACAGGAGATTGAGAGGTAGTTTTGGATGTTAGAAGGAGCGGGGGTGGCTAAAAAGGCCCCATCGCTGGGTACGGGTCCCAATGCCGGTCCCCGTATCGCAAACCCATACGTTGACCTCCACCCTCGTACCCAAGGAGGAGTCGAACATGCCCTTCATCGATGACGAATTACTTTGGTGCCCTGACAACGACGGCAAAATGGTGGATTTGACCCAATGCCTTCAGGTATTTTATGTCATTTTTCTCCTAATTCTAAATTAAGATATGAAAATAATACATAATGATAATAATCATTGATAAAAAAATACTACAGCAGTTGTTATATAAATAATAAATATCTACATATTACGCGCTTCGAAAAAAGGGACCTTAGAAGGAAAAAATTGTAGGTTATGTTTCATGATAGTTGCCACGCGATTAAAGCTTCTTTTTTAATTATTTGCAGTCGAAAACAATTTTCTTTGATAGTATACATACAAATTATTGACAGAAAAGCTTTTTTGAATGCAAGAATTGAAATAAATAATACGATAAAAAATACAACTAAGTATTTGATTAAAAAATACGATTAAGTATTTGATTAAAAACAATACGATTAAGTATTTGATTAAAAAAAAATACGATCAAGTATTTGATTAAAAACAATTCGATTAAGTATTTGATAAAAAAACACGATTAAAATACGATTAAGTATTTGATTAAAAACAATACGATTAAGTATTTGATAAAAAAAAACATGATTAAAATACGATTAAGTATTTGATTAAAAACAGTACGATTAAGTATTTGATAAAAAAAATACGATTAAAATACGATTAAGTATTTGATTAAAAAATACGATTAAGAATTTTATTTATAGATGCGATTAATAAATACGATTAGTGCATACAGTCAACTCTACGAATAGTGCCGCAGATTTGCACAAACTTACTGAAAAGAAACAAATGACTCGAGTGAGAACAAAAGAAAAGCGGCACTATTCGTAGAGTTTTGGCGGCACTGTTCGTAGAGTTTTAGCGGAACTATTCGTTGAGTTTTAGCAGCACTATTCGTAGAGTTTTAGCAGCACTATTCATAGAGTTGACTGTACGACTAATAAATACAAACACGAATAATAGTTCTACTTTTTGCTATCATTAATCATCATCTTAACTTTAAAAATGCTTTGCTTTTCAAAAGATTGCAAAATTGATTTGTATCCAATTTTTCACAAGATTTTTATTTCACTGGACCATTTTTTGTTTTGTTTTTTTTTGTTTTTTTTTTGTTTTTTGTTTTTTATTTAAAAGATTATTTAAAAAAAATAAAAGAAAATATAGTAAATGTTGTTAAATAAAAGAAATGTTCTTAAATAAAATAAAAGTTGTTTTCAAATTAGTTGTAAAATAAAATTTATGATTTGAGTTTGCAATTAAAGAGGAAATTGAAACTGAAAACGTTTGATAGTTGTTCCTTGTACGAGTGCAATGTGCATAGCGTATTTATGTATCTAATGCCTCTAAGTTTTCTCACATTAAGTCACATGACGTGACTTCTTTCTTCTCTTGTTGGTACACTGACAAATTCATGTTTTCACTGGAAGATTTCCATCTTTATCGACCTTGGAATTTTTTATATGTATGTTTAAGCTTTAGAATTATATTCCCAAGGACCTTAAGCTGTTCTTTTAATACCAGTAGTTCAGAAGTACTCTTTTATTTGTTCTGGTAATTAATGTCATAAAATATTAACGTTGCAGGTAATCAATTAGAATTTCATTAGAAAATACCATTTTTCTTATAATCTTCAATTAACCATTGTTTTCTCCTCTTTTTCTATTTTCTCTCTTTTTATCACAAAGTTATCATTTTTAATGTGCCAGATAACAAGCTTTTGAATTTTTAAAATAGATCTGCTTTTCAAGTAGATTTGTTTTGCCTCCTCGTAGTTTTGTAATCGTGACGATTTTTTTACTTGTAAACAGTTCTTTTTCTAATTGTAAAACTGAATTATTTTTTAATTCTGAAACTGAGTTATTTTGCAAATTGTAGAACTCAAATTTCTTAAATTGTAAAACCGAGTCATGTTTCAAATTTTAAAACTGAATTATTTTGCTCATTGTAAAACTGAGTTAGTTTTCAAACTTTAAAACTGAATTATCTTGCAAATTGTAAAACTGAATTATTTTGCAAATTGTAAAACTGAGTTATTTTTCAAATTTTAAAACTGAGTTATTTTTCCAATTCTAAAACTGACTCATTTTGCTTCCTTATAGAGGAAGCATTGTTTAAATTGTAAAACTGATGTACTTTGCAAATTTTAAAACAGAAATTTGTTCCATTGAGGGCTATTAAGATCTGAGGACTTTTTTATTTTATAAATATAAATTGAAATTTTTTAATTTGCAAAACTGATATCTTGCAATTTGTAAAATTATTTCTTTAATCAACTACTGAGTGATAGAATAATCTTGACGTATATAATTCTTTTATTCCTTATAATATAATATATAATATCTTTTATTCCTTGGTTTGTGAAATTGATTTTAATTATTTTTTAGGAAAGTAACACGGGCCAGCCTGTGGAATTTTCGGCAATGGAGTTGAGTGCTCTAGTTGGAGTTCCAGCACCTCCGACTGGAACTTCAGAGGAAGCTGAGGGAATGTCAGGAGTTAATGGAGAAGAACCCTTCGACACCTTGGACACGTTCCTTAGGGAATTACAAGCCGATTTGGCGGAAGCCAATCAACCCACCTCTACAACAACTGCCTCCGCGTTATCCTACAGGCGGCAAAGGTACAACATTGCCGCCGCAAACCCCCTCCTAGCAGGTAAATAATTTCTTTTATTATTCATAGAAATGTAGAAATAATTAAGAACTGTACAGAAAACTTATCGTCATTTTGATCATATCAATTTGGTGAAAATCGGGCCTAAAGTTATATATTTTAACATTCAATGCCCCTGCGTAAGATCTTTTTTCTCTGCCGTCTTGTTTGACGGGTTGCGTCGTTATCATGCCAGCAGATTTCTGCCTTACCATTTATTTTCGTTTCATTGTTTTTTTCTTAATATTATCATCATTTATTGAATCCTTTTTTTCTGAAGAATAGAATCTTGTTCATTAACATTACAATTTTTTGTTTCGTGTTGTTTACTATTTATTGTTATTGTTTTTTTTCGATTCACCTTTGTTTATTCGATTTGCTTATTCGCTTTGTTTATTCGCTTTGTTTATTTGCTTTGCTTATTCGCTTTCTTTATTCGTTTTGCTTGTATGCTTTATTTATTCGCTTTGTTTTTTTTTTGTTTGCTTTATTTTTTTTTCATTTCGATATTAAACGGTTTGCGGTCCAAGATATTAATAAATAAAAAAAATTGTTCTGGTTTTAGAAAAATTGTCAACTCCCACGACGCAGACGTCGCAAACTTCCATTCCTTACGCATCAAGAGCGGAAATCAAGACGGAGAATATCCAGCCGGAGACGAGTAAAGGTAGAAAATGACTTATCTAATTTTGAATGTCTAACTTACCGACAACGGATAAACGACGAATTTCTATTTTTTTCGCTGCAGATAAAGTCTGTTTTCTCGATTCTAAATTTTGAATTAATATCAATTCATCAATTGATTAATTTTTTTTGTGACAGTTGCAAACGTTCGACAGTACATTAATTTTTTTATTCAAACGTTCTTTCATCAATTTTGGTATCTAACGTCGGTACAGAGAAACCTTTTTTACCTAGAGGAAGTTTGTTCACTCCGCTTTGATCGATAAAGTAGATTCATAATTTTCTCGAGATTTTTGCTAGTGGATAAAGAAGAGATTCTTTACTGTCTATAATACTTTTTATTGTCTAGTTTTTTTTATTGTCTACAGTTTTCTTTACCGTATATAGTTTTCTTTACCGTATATAGTTTTCCCTACTTTTGATAAAGTAGGTATTTTCTCTACACCTCGAGTTACCTCTGGTAGATAAAGCAGATTTTTGTTTTTCTAAGAGCATCCTCTAGTAGGTAAAGTAGATTCGTTTCTTGAAAGTCTAGAGTTTCCACCAGTGGATAAAGCAAATTTCGTGTTCATCTACGACTGTCAATCTGTTTAAATATGTGAGCAGTTGTTAGCTTTGTCAGGAAAACCGGCCAAGGACTCGAGAATCGCCAACAGACATCCGCGTTGCAATAATTGCTTGGTCAACGATGTACTTGAAAAATATATACGGAGGCACGCACTAGAGGCTTGCGCTCGCACATAATCGACCGTCTTATTCTCGTGGCCCAATTCTTACAATTTACAGTCGTGTCGTAATATTTTGCCTTTGCAATTTTACTCCCTCCAAGTCAGCAATTTTCCATTGCTATTTAATTATTTGAATTCTTTCAATGAAATTCCATCATATTCTTATCCACTTTACTCGACAATAACAAAACGTTTACTACTTAATTTCAATTACTACTTGTCCGAAATATATTCCACAACAGTGGAAATTATTAAAATTTCAACACTGAAATTATTTTTTTAATTTTCTTTATTTAAGTTCCATTATTTATTTAATTTAATTTTTATTCTGGTCAACACTAAAACATTTGTAAGTATTTATTACTACTTTAAAAGATATTTCGAGTGTTGTTATTTATTACTACGTTCATTTATTTTTATTTTATTTAAACAGTGAACGGGCTTACAAAATTGAAAAATGCCCTTTCGGGATTTTTATTTTTTAAATAGAATTTAGTTATTTTAACTATTAATTTAAAGTTAAAGCTATTTAAAATTTAAAGCTATTAAATTATAAGTTATTTTATCTATTAAATTATTTTAGCGTTTGGTCCTAAGGTGTAAATTACTCTTCTTTCTTTTTTTACTATTTTTCTTGGAATTCTTTGGAAAATGAATTTTTTTGTTCGAAGGGTGAAAAGGGAAGAATGGGAAAAGTTTGTCAAAAAATTGCACAAGCTTTGGAAAATCGGAAGTATAATATCAACTGTAATATAATATAAACTCTTTTGTTGAAGTATATGAGCGAATATCTCTGAAAATGAGGGTCACAAAAAAGAGGAAAGATGCGAGTGTTCATCTCTCTTGTGTCACTTTCGCCTTGGGTACACTGCGGAACAATCTCGTCGGTTTTTCACATCAATCGGCGCGTTTGCGTGCTCAGCATAATCGATCTCTGTGATTTCAAGTTTCGACGCACTAAAGAGTAAGCAGAGCGTCACCCATACCTTTTCACGTCCATTTATCTTCTGTTTTCATTTTCCATTTTCACTTTCTCATCAAAGCGCCAACTTTCAACCCTTGATCTCGTCATTCTATTTTTCTATTCTTTTTTCTACTCTTTCTACCATTTTATTTTTCTATTCTATTTTCCTATTCTTTTTTCTACTCTTTCTCTATTTTATTTTTCTATTCTTTTTTCAATTCTATTTTTCTATTTTTTTCCTATTCTATTTTCATATTCTTTTTACTATTCTATTTTTCTATTCTTTTTTCTATTCTTTTTACTATTCTATTTTTCTATTCTTTTTTCTATTCTTTTTACGATTCTATTTTTCTATTCTATTTTTTTACTTTTATTTATTTGCGTATAAATAAAATTTAAAAAATATTTATATGCTTATTTTTATTTATTTTATTTAGCCACTGGTACCAAAAGAAAAAAAATATACATTTTGAAAGTATCATAAAATTAATATTATACTAAGAATAGAGATAAAAAATTGATAATTGAATCAACATGTGCCGGTCACTGGTGCATTTGGCTTATGTATAAAAATAAAATTGAAAAAATAATGACGCGAAAAATGGGACCCGAGAGGAAAAAATCGAATTTCGGATTGCGTTAATTAAAAACCACTTTATAGGGCATAATGTGTTGTTTTCTCAAAACTTTTATTGAATATTTTTATGTCAATTTAATTCTTTTTGGCCTCTTCTTTTTTGGAATGCCTCTCGTGTTTATCTTCCTCAATGAAATTTTTTGTTTCCGAACAATTTTTTCATTTCCAAACGAACATTTTGTCGTCTTCGAACAATTTTTTCACTTCCAAATAAAAATGTTGTCATCTCCGGACTATTCTTTTTATTTACAAACGGAAATTTTATAATTTGTTCATCCTCTTTTTCAATTTTCTATTTTATTCCGCAACGAAATTGCTTATTCCCGAACAAAATTGTTTATTTCCAAAAAAATGTGTTTAGTCTCGAACAGAAGGATTGTTATTTCTGAACAGAAAAGTGGTTATTCCCTAACAAAAATTGACGATTTAAAGAAAAAGTTATTTATTTCCGCAAAGAGTTGTTTATTCCGAAACAAAAGATTTGTCATTCTCGAACAAAAAATTGTTCATTCCCAAACAGAAATAGTTTATTTTCAAAAAAATGTGTTCAGTCTCGAACAAAAATTGTTTATTTCCAAAAAAGTTGTTTATTCCCGAACAAAAAGTCGTTTAGTCTTGAACAAAAAAAGTTGTTATTCTCAAACAGAAAAGTGGTTATTCCCGAACAAGAATTTTACAAATCCCTTGGAAAAGATATTATTATTATTATTGCAAAAAGTGAATAAATTCACATGGATGTTTTCTTTGTATTTTGTCTGAGCTGGAATTGAAATGTAAATGATTTTTGCTTTTTTTCGTGTGTGTATTGATTACTTTTTATTTTATTGATATGCAAATTGGCTACTCGTTTCCGTAATTTATGTGGTGCTTTTCTGCACGAGCGCATTCTGTTTATAGTAAAAACATGAGTCATTTCGTACTGGAGTTAGTAAATATATTTGGGGATTGGCGCATAAAGTTGTGTATAAACGATGTACGCGTGACAAGTGAACGCGTCCCATAGGAAATTGTGTTATTCCCTCGGCTGCATCCAGCTGTCTGTCTCCACGTCCGTCTGTCTTTCTGTCCGTTGCACTTGTCGCTCTATACCCTCGTTCCCTTGACCCTCCCCAAACATATAAGTTGTCCCCCTAATGCTCTCAGCTCTCTGAAATAGATCTCCAGACCCCTCCACATCGTACATTTGTACACCAGTGGGAAAACAGGTACTTTGAATTCCACTTCAAGCACCGCTTTCCTATTCAATCAGCTCATTAGCATTCTAATCAATTTCCCCCTTTTCTTCTTTACGGTACTTAATTGTTTCTATGTGCACGAAAAGGTTTTATCTCCAAATAAAACGTCTTTTTATGTTCAAATAAAAAGTCTTACCTTCATATAAAAGTCTTACCTTCATATAAAAGTCTTTTACCTTCATATAAAGTCTTTTATCTTCAAACGAATAGTTTTTTATCTCTAAATAAATTTAAGCCTTTTCTGCAAATGAATTTATCTGGAATAGCGGAACGTTGCACTGAAATAGCTAAAGTTTTCACTGTTGCAGTGAAATACATATAGACATTTTAGTGAAACATTTCTTTGTTCTGGGGAAATATTTTTTTGCGTGTGTGGTATTTAAGAAAACATAATTTGAAGTACAGGTTATTTTATTTTGTTGTTTCACTTAAAGAAATGTGTTTTTAAACAGAAGTTATTCGAGATGTTGAGTTTGGTTTGTTATTATCGTCTTATCATTAACACTGGTTGAATTAATTTCTCACGACTGGCAGCTATCGAAGTAAACAAGTTCCGCAGGTGTAGGACGTATATCCACATTGCACAGTTTGCAATATAAGCGAGAGAGATCTTGGATATTGGGTAATCGGCTTCCTCGTATTGCCTCAGAAATTCATGATTGAAAGTGCATTCAAGATTATATTATTTGGTATTTTTAATACTCAATTTTTAAAACATGCATTCCGTTTGTCAATAATTTTGGTTTACTTTATTTTTATTGTTTATATCTTTTACGTTAATCATTTTTTATCTTATTCATTTTACAAATTCTTTTCATTCTTTTTTATATAATTTCGACCATTTTTCATTAAAAATGTTTTTTTTTTACTTTTTACTCTATTATTTGGAATAACGAAAAGTTTTACAAAAGTAGCTGTTGCTGTGAAAAAGCAGAAGAAATATAACAAGTTCTATAGTTACCCTAGTGAAACATTTCCCTATTCTAGAAATTTATTTTTGCTATTTTCTTTCTTGAAGAGAAAAGGTTTGAAAAGGGTTTTTCTACTATCTGTGAAAACCGTGTACACTGAAAGAAAATATTTAAGAAATTTCAATAAACACATTGTACATTTTAATATAATAGTAACGATTTAGGGAAAACGGTAAAAAATGAGAAAA